>CANXYC012023615.1:0-49629 GCA_948193065.1 Aleurites moluccanus | reverse complement strand
GCTCTTTTTGGCACTAATAATATTAAAATATGTAATCTTTTAAACTCATTTTCTTATTTTATATTTTATTATGAACTTATATCAATGAGTGTATGTTTATTACATAAATAATAAGTTAGCTAATGAATTTAAAGTAATGTTATTAGTGTATATGCATTATAACTGTATGAGACAATGATATTTATGTTTTTTTTAATTGCAGTTATACTTATTATAGTTTTTTATACTTATATTCTAAAGAACAACTTCAAATTTTATTTATTTCAAACATTTCAAAGTTTTTTTGAAAAAATTTCACCTCGACAGACTGTTACTGTTACGTTACGGCCGCGACAGACAATTACCGTCACGTTATTTCAGTGACCGCGATTACAACCGCGACCGTTATCTGAAACCATGGCTGTTAAACAACAAATAGGAACATGCATATTATTTTATATATTATTATATAAAAAAATTTACATGTTTTTATAATTATTATTATTTTTAAAATTAATTATTATTTTCTCTATGTAAAATAACTTAATATACTAAACCTTTTTATCTTTTAATATATTTTTAATTTAATTATTTTAAATTAAAATAACATTAAACAAGACATATAGTAATAATTATTTACAAAAATTGTCAATATAGGTAACAGGTTATAGGCTTAACTTTTTAAATATCTCAATAACGGGTAGCAAATTTTTTTCAAAGGCTGAGATTTGAATTTGATGATCTAATGATGGAGCAGAGCCAAATATATGGTGCAACAAGTGTATGTATATATAATTTTTAAAAAATCTAAATTATGTTTTAGACTTTTGTCCAAATATTAGCCATTTAGCAAAATCACGATATGTTAAAGAACAATCTTTTTCCTCAACTAATGAACACACTAGGATTGATTTCAGCAAATTGAAGTAAAAAAAAAAAAGGCTTTTTCATCAGATTTTTGTGCAATGTCCATTAATAGATGTATTTTGAGACTAAAGTGTTTCACTTGCTATTTGTTTACAAATATAATACCCTTTCATATATATATTTACACACACGCACTATTTTTATTTCTATAAAACGTATACTTTTTAAAAAATTTATTAATGTATATATAAATAGGAAAATAATTTGTTACATATATATATTCTTAAGATATTATCAATATGATATTTTAATTAATTATATTTAATAGTCTTGAGTTAATTTATAATTGTAGACATGAATGTATATATATTTATTTAATATTTAAAATTTAAATAAAAAATTTATTATTTTACAAATTTATTAAGACTCCATTTGCATTCGTATCAAGAAATTTCATGAGCTCATCTACTGTATTTGTATCATTTTTATCCATTGAAAGACTAGCGACAATATCGTCACCAAAATCATCATATTGAAGTAGTCGTCTACGTTTTATATTTTTTCATAGTTATTTTGTCGTCATCGGAGTATTCTCTCTATTTGGTTTCCTCCATAGCTTTTTTCTATGTTTATTAGTGAAAGAGAGAGGGAAAAAAACAAAAACAAAAAAAAGCTATAGATACTCTTTGTCTCTTCTTCTTTTATTAAGAGAGCGCGACAACATGGGTGAGAAGGATTTGGATTTTTAATTTTAATTAGAACCCAGATCATCAAATGGGTATTCTCTTAAATTTCTTTAATTTTGAGTATGGTGGAAGAAGAAATAGAAGGGGGTTGAGCTTTTATTACAACTCTTTTCTTTTTTATTTTATGTGTATATGAAAGGATACTCTCTTTAGTCTCTACAAAATTGATTAGTTGTTATTTACTTCTGTTCTTCTTGTTTTTTGGCACTGGTAGTGGATTTGAGGAAAAATCGAGGCAACCAGGTAGTAGTAACTGAAAACAGGTAGAGTTAATTGCGTTTTTGAATTCTCTTTTTTGTTTGGTTGATTGTGTTGGAGTTGAGAAAATCCATTTAATTCCAAGAAATATTTTTTGCTTTCTCTCTCACACACATCAACAAAATATTTTTTGCTTTCTCTCATACACATATCAAGCATGCATTGGACCGTCTGTCCATTACATTGTTTGTGTGGGCTCCAATTTCCATTAATCAGCCATGCTGACATGGCTATTGAGTCGGCCCACATTTTCTACGTGGCGCTTAGTTTTCATGCCTTGTCAGCATGCCATGCTTACCTGGCATCCACATCCATCAATCCGATAATTTTTCTAACATATAATCAATGGTGCAAATTTCATTAAAGTTTAGTAATTAGTCTGCAAATATTTTTCTGATAGTGATCAATTTAGAAAACAATGAAAGTTTAGATATCACAGATTCATTTACCCCAAATAGCTGGAATGATACAAATACTTTCATATTGACATAAAGTTCTCATTGTAATACCTGTTAATTTTTTTTTTTTTTTTTATATTTGTTTGTTGAGATGATTGTGGATAGATTAATGTTTTGAGAATTTCAAAATTTGTTGAGCAAGGTATGGTGTGTCATTTTTCATGATCTTAAAGGATAATTTGAAAAAATATAAAACATAAAAGTTATAGATTTATATCTCATTTTTAAGTCTGTAAAACCATTTTGTATGTGTGAGGAGATATGCTTCCTCGACTAAAACTTGTCTAGTTCGCTATTTCCTACAGGAAGTTTGAGATTGTTTATTTTATTTAAGAATGTTAGAGGCTAAGTGAGTCAAAAGTATAAACATGAAAAATGTTCATTTATGTGTTATATAGATGGTTGTAAAATTTCAAGAAAATTGGAGAATTGTAGCTCAATATAGAGCTAATTTAATCAAACCTGCTCGGATAGTACTTAGAGAGTAAAGTCAGGGTGAAATTTAGAAATTCACCATAAATTTTGTAAGTCTCCTTTTGATCTTAATTTTGTATATGTTGGACCCCTAAGTATCTTTTTTAAGTGACAAAAAGAATTGAAGATTTTGAATTTCTGTAACTCATTTGCGAGCTAGTTTAGTGCGAGTTGACGAGGAAGGTTTTCCATCTTTACAGAAATAGATAGTGCGAGCTGGCTCCTCGATTTCGAGGTGGATAAAGGCTAATCAAGCTAGAGAGGTAAACATGAAATGTAACCCTATGTGTCTAATTTAACTGAAAAAGAATCGAGATATTTGGACTTCTCTAGCTCTCTCGCGAGCTATTTTAGTGCAAGCTTGCGAGGCAGGACTCCAACTTGCCAAAATGAAAAACACAGTGAAGCAGGTCCAAATTTGAAAATTCACCATAAATCGAGTTAGACACATTTTTAGCTAAATTTTGGTTATGTGGTAGCCTCATATGTCTAGTTTAAGTGGCAATAAAAAGCGAGATAATTAGAATTCTCTAGCTCAAAATTGAGCTAGAATAGTGAGAGCTGCCGAGGAAGAATTTGGTGAGGAAGGATTTAAGTGAGGTAGTAGCATATTTAAAAGAGATGCATTAGTTATTTTTAGGTTCAAATACATTCACGATAACTTCTTCTCTTTTCTTTCTTTCTTTTTCATTTCTTCTCCTATCTCTCTCCAATCTATTCCATTTATTTTCTAATGCATTAATACTCAGAATTAATGCATTAAATCATTAAATTAACATATTTAAAAGGTTCAATCATCATTTTCAAGTCAAAATCCTTCAAGAAATCATTTTTAGGGAAATAAGGTAATTTTCTCCAAACTTCGTTTTCTTTTTAGATTAAGATTTTTGGTAATTAGAATAGTTATTTATAAGTTATATAGAACCTATTATGAGCATTTAAGGCTATTAATTATGGTTAATATAAAGATACAAGAATTTATGAATTTTGATGAATAGTGACATGAATAGTAATTATGTTCTTAATTTTCAAATTTTATTTAAGAGATGAATTAAATTGATATTAAGAAACAATAATAGAGACTCTAAGATGGTTAAAATTATAATGAACCATATTATGTATTATTAATTGAGGAAATCCTAATTTATAAAGTTTAAAGATTTTGATTAGGCTTGGACAATTCAAGGAATTAATGAGGATTTTCATTTAATCAAGTGTTGAACTTAATTGTAGAAAGATTTGCTAAGAGGTAAGTTATGAATTACATAAATGTATTCTTTCTCCTTATGAGATGAATTGTTAAATATTCATATATGTTTTTTATGATATGAAATTCTTGATAACCTCCTTAATGTAATCACTTAATATATAAGAATAACTTGGTTATTTTTTTCTTAGACCAAGATCATGAATGAGCCTTTGATACGAATGTTAAATGGTCTCTTGACCAATACAAATTTTTTTTAGAATATCTTATTATAATGATCCTTTGATATACATATGTATAGAACGTTTTTCCTAATGAAAGTAAATTCATTGGTCCATGTGCACAATGGGAGCCCAGCTGATAGGGTTTTTATTAGTGTTACACCTAGAAGGGGCCACACCTAGAAGGGGCCACAAGCTCTAGGCATATGCCCGTGCAAGTATATGTGTTACGTTAAGGTAGCAAGGCTAGTGATACATTATGATATGATAGTAGTTATTATGATATGATATTAGTTCTATCTTATATGTGATTTGATAATGCCACCCTTCGCAGACATTCTTATGTTCTAAATGAGAACCATGATTTAATTTATGATATGATTTGATAGTGCTTTTGTTGTAAACACCCATGTTCTTTTTCAAGTATAAGCTTAAGATTCTTTTATGCCCAAGTATATGTATATGTTCCTAATTTGACACTCAAATTCTTGGTTAACCTAAAGCGTTAATGTTGTTCATATCTTATTGAGTTGAAGGCTCACCCCTCTTCTGTGGTTTTAGGTGCTAGTATAGCTCGAGAGAGAGCTGATCCAGAAGATAGAGCTTATTGATTTCTTCTTCACAAGAAGCTTGGATGTAATTATTTTGGATATTATTTTTGTTATGTATATATATATATAATCATATCTATTTAGAAGTATTCTCTTAGAGCTCCGTAGATAGATATGGAATGGTTTTGATTTGTTTCTATGGATGATATTTGTAGACTCTCACTTGTTCCATAATGATGTTAGAACTGTCTTTTGATCGGTAAGGAATAAGTGGAGATGTCATGTTAGATAATGATGATCTATGAGATATGATGTTTTGCATTGGATAAGTGTATGTTGTTATGTATGATACAAGTTTAGTTATGGGTTCTACGGGTTTATGGTGGCCTTATGCCTACCCTTGCCTTAGGACATTCACACCGGTGGTGTTGGGGTGTGACACTCATACTCATGCACTTCTATTATTCTAGCCTATACTACTGAACCACATATGTCTACCTATCATGACCATAGTTCGGCTTGAAACTATAACCGAACTGAAATCAAATCGATCAAAATCAAAATCGATATTAAACTAGAATCAAACCATGACTATAATATTCAGTTTTGGTTGAATAATTATTCAGTTTTCGTTTGAATAATTTTTAAATTCAACCAAAACTAGCTGTTTCAGTTCGGTTCAAAAAAAATTTGAATACTTTTAATAATTTTTTTTCATATATAGTTTTAATAATTATTTCATATACTTTTCTTTTTAAGAGATTAGAAGTAATGCTACTAAATCAATTTAATTTAAATTTAATTAAAATTAATTGACATTATAAATAAATCATATGCTTAATATATAGCTATCATATATACTAATAAAATTAATTTATAAATAATTTCTATGTTGATTTTCCTCCAAACAAGTCCAGATGTATAAAATTAAATATTTAAATACATTATATCATCTACTCTTGTTTATTTATTTTTATGTTCATCAAAATATGGATTAAACTATGTGTTCATTAGGTTCGGTTCAATAATTTTTTAACCCTTTTTTCCTCAAAATTTTAATTTTTACATTAATTTTTGATAAATTTTGTTCGATATCATATTGGAACCATATCGAAATCAAAACTAGAATCAAAATTGAAATCGAAATCATCCCAGTACCAGCGATTCTGAAATCGGCATAAAACCATCTCTTAAGGTTTTGGTTCAGAGTTCACATATTTTTGGAACCAAAACCGACTGTTTCAGAACCGTGGTCATGCCTATGTCTATCTTTATACAATTTGCAATAGTACAATCTGGAATGCAATTTTTCAGCTCCATGTTAATATGCTTCATCACTGCCATAATACTTGTATCCAAACTGTCCAATAACGTTTTCAGACCTTAGGCATCTGTCCATCAACAATATATGTCCTAATAATATTCTGCAATTGAGTTGTTGCTAATTAGATCTTGCAACTGATATTTTGATTCTCAATTTTCTCCTACTGATATGCATCAACTGGTAAATAGGAAGGTATTGTTGATTCTAATACTCATTCTATTATGTTACGCTCAGTTATAATTTATTAGTGTTCATGCAATTACCTACTACTTCATACTTCTGCACTTACCTAACTATTCATAATTATAATGTTGATAATACTTCTGCAATTATATTTCATAATTTTTAGTTCTTTACTTTTAAAGGTTCAATGAATGACATGTTCTATTGTCACATTAGTGGAGTAAAACACTTAGGGATTCTTTCTATCAATCTATTTGTAGAAATATTAATTTTCACATAACGATTTGAATAGCAAATTACCAAATGCAATTGAAAACTCAAACTACAATTTTACAATTATCAATGTGAAAAACTAAAGTCAGATTCTGAATTTGAAGCCTTCATGGCCCTCAAGAATATGATGGAAAAATGTCATACCCGATGTTTGGGTTGTATGGTTGAAAATGTGTGCATTAGACTTACTTGTGTGTTGCTTGATGCATGCTAAATAATTTCATATGTATATGTGTCTATGGTAGATGCTCTAGAATATTATGTTGAGTATGGATTACTCCAAGAATAGTTTTATATTGAGATATGATGAGTTATATTTGAGTTTGAGGTGTTAAACATGTTCATGTGAAGTTTGCATGAGTTTGCATGCGCTTTAGATAAGCTAGAATAGAGAAAATGTGAGAAATTCTCACCATCAGACCTTCACGGGTGTGAAAGTCCCTTTCACTGCCGTGAAAATGCCTACTGCCTAATCTTCATTTTCTAGAAAATTGATCTTCACAAGCATGAAGCATGCTTTCACATCCATGAAAATGCTTTATGTCCCAAACGTGAACAATAGCCTTCACGGCAGTGAAAACTCGGGCCTATATATACCCGAACCTCATTTCTTCATTTTCAGCTCCACTAGTCTCTTTCTCCCTTTTTCTTCATAAATATACTTCAACCACCCATTCGCTCATTAAAATCTCTTCTTAAACATTTATTACATCTCAAATAACACATGAATCAAGAATCAAACCTTCAAGAACCTCAAGATTTTAGATTTCTCAAGGATCTCCAATTCTAGGGTTTCAAGGTATTTATTCCAAACTCATTTCTAAGTTCAAGTTAAGTTGATCTATGGCTAGAATAGATGATTATAAGTTATTTATGATCATAAAAAGGTAATTACTATTCGTTGAAGACTTGTCTCACCATGGCACCTATGTTAGCTTTGTCATCAAGTGAAGGAGGTTATGCGGTGTATTGTGATGCTTCGAGAGTAAGGCTTGGTTGTGTGCTTATACAGCATGGTGGGATAATAACTTATGCTTCTAGACAGTTAAGGAATCATAAGGTGAATTATCCGACTCATGATCTTGAGATGGCTGCAGTTGTCTTTGTATTGAAGATATGAAGACATTATATATAAAGAGAGAAGTGTGAGATCTTTATAGATCATCAAAGCTTGAAGTATATCTTCCAACAGAAAGACCTAAGTTTTAGGGAAAGGAGATGGATGGAGTTACTTAAAGACTAAGATTGTGAGATTTTATACCATCCAGGAAAGGCAAATGTGATAACAGATACTTTGAGCAGAAAGTCTTTGGGTAGCTTAGCCTATATTCAGGTGAGTAAGAGACCTTTGGTGAGTGAGGTGCAAAGTTTGCATGATGTGGGGATCAGTTTTGAATTGTCAGATACAATAGTGCTTTTAGCATGTTTCCAAGTCAAGCCTGTACTTATTGATCGAATCAGAGAGGCACAAGATAGAGATCCTCAGTTTGTAAAGCTGAAGAGAGATGTGGGAATAAAGAAAGCTCCAGGTTTTGCTATGATGGATGGCATATTGAGACTTGGCAGAAGAGTATGTGTTCCAGCAATCGATGGTTTAAGGGATGTTATTGTTAAAGAAGCATATCATTCCAGCTATAGTGTTCATCTAGGTGCTACAAAGATGTACCATGACATCAAGAGTTCTTATTGGTGGAGTGGGATGAAGAAGGATGTGGCAGAGTTTGTAGAATGATGTTTGACTGGTCAATAAGTGAATTTTGAGTATTAGAAGCCTTCGGGTCTACTTCAACAGTTGCCACTGCTAGAGTGGAAGTGGGAAAGGATAACTATAGACTTTGTTGTAGGGTTGCCACAGACTTCAAGTGGACATGACTTGATATGGGTAATTGTGGATAGATTGACCAAGTCAGTTCACTTCTTGCTAATTAAGACAATCTACACAGCTTCTCAGTATGCACAGATGTATATTGATGAGATAGTAAGACTCCATGGGATTCCAGTTTCTATTATCTATGATAGAAGAGCTCAGTTCACATCTAGGTTTTGGCAGAAGCTACAAAAGTCTTTGGGTACTCAGTTTAATTTCAGCATGGCATTTCATCCCCAGACAGATGGGCAATCAGAGAGGACCATCCAAACTCTAGAAGACATGTTGAGAATATGCATTCTAGACTTTGGAGATAATTGGGATAAGCATTTGCCTTTGATAGAGTTTACCTATAATAATAGCCACCATTCTGCCATCAAAATGGCTCCTTATAAGGCTTTGTATGGTAGAAAGTGTAGGTCTCCTTTGTGCTGGGATGAAGTAGGAGAGAAGCATGTTGAAGGGCCTGAATTGATTCAGTATACAGCAGAAAAGGTCCCTATCATCAGAGAAAGATTAAATACTGCTTTCAGTAGGCATAAGAGTTATGCCAATCCTAAGAGAAAAGATCTTCGTTTCATTGTTGGTGACTTAGTGTCTTTGAAAGTCTTACCTATGAAAGGAGTTCTAAGATTTGGTAAGAAAGGCAAGCTATCTCCGAGGTACATTGGGCCATTTGAGGTGTTGGATAAAGTTGGAGAAGTCTCTTATAGATTAGCCTTGCCCCTCACTTGGACAATTTGTATCCAGTCTTTCATGTTTCCATGCTTCGAAAATATGTTGCAGATCCTTCCCATGTATTGCAAGCTCAAGAGGTAGAATTCCAGCAAGAATTGACTTATGAAGAGGTTCCATTAGCCATCGTTGATAGGATGATCAAGAAGCTAAGGAACAAAGAGATAGCAATGGTTAAGGTCTTATAGAAGAACTAAGTTATGGAAGAATGCACTTGGAAAAGTGAGTTAAACATGCAAGCTAAGTATCCCCACCTATTTCAAGTTTAAGGTAAATTCTTTAAACTCGAGGACGAATTTTGTTAAGGGAGAGAGAATGTAACACCTGAGATTTCTTTTGCTTGTATGTATTCTGAAATTCTTGTATTGATCTATATAAGATTTGTTATACAATATTTGTTTTGGAAGTGAGATTTATTTGTTTTGATTTGAATTTCAAAGTTTGTATTTGTGCATAATTTTGTGAATCTATGTTCAAGGTTTTAAATAAAAAAATTAGAATATGTTGTAATCTCATGTGTCTAGTTTAAGTGAAAGAAAAAATCGAGGCATTTAGATTTCTGTAGCTCAAGATAAAGCTAGTTTAGCATGTAGTGTCGAAGTGAATTTTTCAGCTTCTGTAGTGAACAGTGCATGTGAACAATAACCGTGAAGAGTAATTGTAAATAGTGCACGTGAACAGTAAACTCGTGATTTATTTTTTGGCAGTAGCTTTCTTTCTTCCTTTTCCTCTACTTTTTTTCTTCTTCTCTTTTCTTTTCTATTTTCTATTTCTCTCAACTATAAGTCATTTTTCTTCATTTCTAAGGTTTTAATACTCCAATTAAAACTTATTAATGCTAGAAAACATAAATTAAAGATTATAAGAGCATCAATTTAAGCCAAATTCTTCAAAATTTCTTTGGAGGAGCAAATAAGATAATTTTCTCAAATCTTCTCTCTAGCTTGAGTTAAGTTCTTTGTTAGCTAGAATAATTATTTTTAAGTTGTGGATGATCTTTTGTAAGCATTAATGGCTAATAATTATGGTTAGATTTAATAGTATAAAGATTTATAATTTTTGGATTAATAGTGTTGTGAATAGTAAATTTTCTTTATAACTATTATTCATTATCTATTAATGGTTAAATTAATGCTAGAATTTATTTATAAAAACTCTAAGGAGGTTAGAATTTATGGAGAATTATTTTTTGTAATTGTTTTGAGCAAACTCTAAATTTTGAAATTTTGGAGATTTTTATTTAGGAGAAGAGAACTCAAGGAATTAAGGATCTTTTGGATTTGAGCAAGAGTTGAGCTTGATTAGAAAACTTTTTTTTAGTACTAAGAGGTAAGTGTGAATTTTGTTTCATGTGTATGATTCTCCATATGAGAATTTTTTCTAAAGTATATTATATTCATATTTATATGTATATGTTATTTATGAATTCAATTTATTGAAACCCTCCTTAAATAAAATCTTTGAATATTGATAATAACTTGGTTATTTTTCTTGGACCAAGTTCATTAATAAGTCTTTGTTATGCATAATATGATATGTTATTCATATGCTGTGATCTCTTGATCACAACATAATTACTGTTAAACTAATACATGATATGTATATCACGAAACATACATTATAGAACGTTTTTCCCAATGAGAGTTAATTCATTGGTCCAATGTGTACAGAGGAAACCTGGCTGATAGGGTATAGTATCAGTATTCCACCTAGAAGGGATTACGAGCTCTAAGCATATGCCTGCGCAAGCATATATGCCACGTGAAGGTAGCAAGGCTACCCCAACGTTATGATATGATATCAGTTCTATGTTATGTTTATTTGATAATGCCATTCTTTATAGGCATTTATGTTCTTAAAAATAATAATGATTTGATATTCATATATGTATTATGAAATGATTGGATAGTGCTACCCTTTGTAAGCACTTATGATATTAATGTATATGTTAAGATTTCTTTCTAGTACCATGATACATGTTTAAGATTTGCTATTTAGGTATTTTATATATGTTATTCATTTTGATTGTTCACATCTTACTGAATTGAAGGCTCACCACTCTTCTGTGGATCTCGAGAGAGAGTTAATCCTAAAGACAAAGCTTTTTGATTTCCTTCTCCACAAGAAGACTCTTTTATGTAATATTTTTGGATAATAGTTGAATTATATGTATATGTATTCATGTCTATGAGAAGTATACTCTTAGAAGCTCCGTAGATGTGTGTGATGTTGCTTATTCTTTTGTTGCCAAGGATGGCATTGTAGACTTTCCCTTGTTCCACATTGATGTTAGAATTATCTTTGATCGGTAAGGAACAAGAGGAAATGTCATATCAGTTTGATGAGATATATAAGATATGAATATTTGGCATGATGCTAGTATATGTTGTATGTTTGATCTAGGTTAGCTAAGGGTTCTACGGGTGTATGGTGGCCTTATTTCTACCCTTGCCCTACGACCGTCACACCAATGATTTTGGGGTGTGACAGAAAGGCATATGTATAAAACGTTTTTCATAATGAGAGTAAATTCATTGGTCCATGTAGCACAATGGGAGTCCAACTGACAGTTTTTTTTTTTTTTTTTATCAGTGTTCCACCTACAAGGGGCCATTAGCTCTAGACATATGTTTGACCAAGCATATATGTTACGATAAGGTAGCAAAGGCTACAGATACATTTTGATAATATCAGTTTTATCTTATGATATGATTTAATAATGTTATTCTATTGTAAGCAATCATGCTCTTTGCAAGTATAACCTTATGATTCCTTCTTCTTATGATACTTTCATATCCAAGTACAAATATATGTATATATGTATATTTATGATCACGATATCCAAGTTCTTTGGCTTAAGCTAAAGCTTTACATATTTATATCTTATTGAGTTGAAAACTCACCCTTCTTTTGTGGATTTCAGGTAATAGTATAGTTCGAGAGAGAACTAATCCAGAAGATAGAGTTTCTTGATTTTTTTCTCCACAAGAAGACTCTTTGATGTAATTTTGTTAAACATTATATTATGTTATGTATTTACATCTAAAGAGAAGTGTATTCTTAGAAGCTTTGTAGTTGGATATTGAGGATGTTATTCTTTTGTTGCCTAAGTTGGCATGTTTTGCAAAGTTTTCCTTGTTCCATATTAATGTTAGATGTATCTTTTGATTGGTAAGGATCAAGAAGAAACTTTATGATGACATGATGATATGATTATGATGATGATTATATGATTCATAAGAATGACTATGTATGATGTGAATATATAATGCGTATGAGATCCAGGTTATATTGTGTTCTACGGGTTTATGATGGCTTTATGCCTACTCTTATCCTAACACCGTCATATCACTGGACTTTATGGTGTGACATAAATCAACCTACTTGGGAAACTCTCACTACTCCAAGTTCTTAATTTAATCTTGTACATGGATAACTACGAAATAATTCTCAATTTGCTGCTATTAACCCTCATTGTGCTACTATTGCAAGCCAACCTAAATTTTTGTACATCAATGCAGGATTTGCTTATGGCTATACACATGCGTCTAATCAAATAATAATATTTCCTTTTCTCATGCATTCTAACATAAACATTGTTGCTAAAACATTATGAATATTAATATAAACAGTAACCATGTAAAGGAAAAATAAATAATTATTCCTTACAATCAGTACTAAAATATTATGCCATTACAAAAGCATGGGATTTTCATTCATACATTTTTACAAACATTTAGCATACAATAAACTAAAGTTTCTCTTCAAGGTAAATATAACCTTTTGTGTATCATATCTTCACCCATATTCTCAAATTCTATTTTCAACCAACGCACTATCGCTAACACAGTTATTACAATCTCCACTTTCCTCACTTTCCCTAAACACATGTATTGCTCCTTCTTTTTCAACCTCACACCATATTTCATAACTTGCGGTGGCAAATTTTTAATTTCTTCATTACTTGAAAGTAAATCACTCTCAAGTGTGGAAATAACTTCTCTCTTCCTGGTTAATTCCATGCCAAGTTTAACTTGTGTGCGAGCTTCTACAATTCCATCCTCATAATTCCTTAATTTCTCATTCAACCAAGGTATGGCTGATGAACAACTTCTACAAGTCGAAGGAGTGTCAATCCATTGAAGAAAAAAAAATCGCATTTTTGGGCATCAGTATATCATCCTCAGCCACGAAATTGTTTGTCCATACTATTTAGATTCAATAAAGTCCTAATTGGTGATCTCAATTGTATAATAATTGCGTTGATGATGAACCCAACGAACCCATAAAATAGTTTCTAACCCGATAAATAAGTTTAATTTAGGAAATTAGGGATTTAATGGATTTGAGAATTTATGTATTTTTATTTAATTCATTTTAAATTAAAATAACATTAAACAAGACATATAGTAATAATTATTCACAAAAATTGTAACAGGTTATAGGCTTAACTTTTAGTTACCTCAATAATAAGTAGCAAGTCATTTTTTTCGAGGCTGAGATTGAAAGTTGATAACGATGGAACAGAGCTAGATGTATGGTGTAATAGGTGCACATATATATGATTTTTAGAAAACCTAAATTATGTCCTAGACTTCTATCCAAGTAATAGTCATTTATATATTAAAGAAAAATCTTGTCCCTCAACTAATGAACACACTAGGATTGATTTCCGGAAATTGGAGTGAATAGAAGGCTTTTTCATATAGTGTTGTGCAAGGTCCATTAATATATATATTTTGAGACTAAAGTGTTTCTGGTTGCTATTTGTTTACAAATATAATAGCCTTTCATTTCTTAAGTCCATGCATTATTTTTATTTCTATAAAACTTATAGTTTGTTTAAATTTTCCTTAATGTGTATATAAATAGGAAAATAATTTGTTACATATATATACTCTTAAGATATTATCAATCTAATATTTTAATTAAATATATTTAATAGTCTTGAGTCAATTTATAATTGTAGACATGAATGTATATATTTTTATTTAATATTTAAAATTTAAATAAAATTCTGTTATTTTATAAATTTATTAGTATGTATTTTCATAATTATTTTGAAGTTAAATGGCATTTTTAATGAAAAGTTATCTTCTTCTCTTTTTTTTAATTCAAAAGCCAAAATTTATAAGTATATTATTGTAAAAGAAAAATCATATTTATCTATAGTTTTTTTTTTATAATTAGATTAGAATCTTTTTATTTTTACATTAATATATAGTGAATACTGTGGACAACGTCTAAAAATATTTGCTACACAAAGTCAAATAGAACAATATGCTAATAATTTATTAACAAAACCATTTAATCTCTTGATAATCAATAACGTATTGCGTAAAAGAATAATAACATATAACTTTCAAATTGTTTATTTCAAATTACCCTCAAAGAATAACTACATTTCAATAGAACTACTATCAAGTGTATATATATATATATATATATATATATATATATATATATCGGGTATGCTAAATAAAATGATACATATAATTTCACTATATATTATAACAAGTGAAAATGTTAACTATCATATAAAATGCACATCCGCACTACCCTTTCCAAGGACATTGCTCAAATAGTAGCATCATAAATTAATAGATTTATCAATTTTACTAGCTTATAACAAATAATAGCAACAAAAACAACTTAAAAAGACCAGGAAATCTAAGCCACTGTGGGAACATTCTAGTCTTGCACAAATGAGATAATCCAAGTAGTGACCTAAAGCAAAAGAAACGAAGTTGTATAAAGCTTGCTGCAGAAGTTGTATAAAGCTTACTCCAATGCAGCAAGCATCTCTATATCCTTCTACATATGATTAGGATTGTAACCATTGAAAGAAATGTGAATACACATGAAGCAAATGAACCACCCATATGGATATAGATCGCAACAACGCCACAGTACACTATCTTCTCATTGGCATCAAAATATATGTTGCAATATCCTCGCAAGTGACATGTATATGATACACAAAAACAGAAGTAAATCATCTCATCATCGAATCACCAACAGGAAGAGAGCAACTAGTAGATGCTAGAGAAGGAAATTATCTATCATATGGAAAACCACATCAGCACCATCGGAATTTAACCAGTATGTCTTCACCTGAATGCGTCAGTACGAAGCCAAAGATGAGAAAAAAGCACAAAAACATCAAGCATTATTGAACGTCCATTATATTGTACAACACAACTACTACATATTTAGATTACTGGAAATGAAGTCTTGATAAAGAAAATTATCCATAAATGACATGCACACACTTGCTAATTATTTGCAATCGTTAAATTTAACCACAATCAAACCACTAATCATCCAAGCATTTTAGCTGGAATATAAAGTTTAAATATTAAAATTTGCATATTTAAAATTTGGAATAACAATGGAAAGAAATATCACTAAATGAAACTTCCCAACTGGTATTAAATGAAGAATTCGGCCAATTCAGTTCATATATAAAGCAATTAAGCATGGATGTTGTCTGAACTTTTAGAAAAGAAAGTGTATGACTAGACAGTTGGACCAAAAAAATAAAAAAGAGAACCTTTTAAAGATTTCAATAGCTAAAATGCCCTTAAATTTCTATTTATGTCAAATTTTTTCTATTGCACTTTGATAAATACTAATACACATAATTTAAGATTTATTGAATCAATACGGAATCAGCATCATAACTAATCTATTAAGTTGCTCATAAAATTGCTTATGGTTTATCTCCTTATTTGTTTATGCTGAATTATACTTTAAAATAAAATTTATAATTTTCAAAATTTTTTAATGGGATTTTTTTTCTAATAATAATTTCATTTTAATATTTATTACTTTTGCATGGCTATTAGCAACTAGATTCACTAATATTCTCATTGGAAAACATTTACATTACTTTATAATTAACACAAATATTCACATGTTAAAATCAAACTCCATATACACAAGTACAACCTCAGTTAAACTATAACAAGCTGCTCCCAAGCCCATATAAAGGAAAAGGAATGTAGGTGGTGGCTAGCAGTGAATTTTTGTCATATCTGATGTTGGGCTTTCTTAAGAGCAGCACACTGCATTGAAATCCAGGTGTAGTGGAAAATGAGCTAAGGGATTAGAATGCTTCCCACAAGTGATGTACCATGTTAGCACTAGACATGGTGTCATATAGGCAAGGGTTCCCACAGATTAGATGACGGGTTAAGAATCTAGTCCAGGAAGCTGGGGCATCTCGATTTGCACTGAGATGTGAAAATAGTCAGGGTTCTTGCATCATAATAGATGGAGACAAGCAAAGAAACTAGCCAATGAGAGCACAATTAGTTTTGAAACATGAAATATTGGAATGCTAAGAAGGAAATTGATGTAGTAGACACAGTATATAGGAGAAAGTTAATATTGGCTTAACTAGAAGCAAAAATGGATAGGAAGAGTAAGGAAATTGGGAATGTGAGCTATAAAACTCCGGTACATGATGGAGAAGAGCAAAAATGAAGTGGGCATTATAGTTGACAAGAGCTTAAAGGAAGAAGTGGTATTTGTGAAGAGAGTAGGTGACAGAATTATCTTGGATATGCTAGTTCATGGAAGCGAGACAATAGGATTTATTTAGTATGGATTAAGTAGAAAAGTAATATATTGATTGGCATGGCAGAAAGACAGGTGTAGAATATGAAGATGGACTAGATAAAGTACAGACTTGTAGGAAAATGAAAACGGTATCTATCGAGGAAAAGTTGAGAAAAGGGAGATTGAGATGGTTTAGACACATGCAATATAGACAAGCAAATGCACCAATAGTGAAAATTTAATGCATTGAACTTGTACAAGAAAAGTGAGTAGTAGAGCTAAAATAACCTGGGCAAAAGCAATGAGAAAAAATTTAGCGTCCTAGATCTTTTTTAAAGATGTTGCTTTAAACATGGTCGAACGGAGGAAACAAATTTATATAGTCCAACCCCAACTTGTTTGGGATTAAGGATTAATTGAGTTGAGTAATAATATGTTAAAAACCATGAATTTTCATGTGGAGCTGATGTAGTTGCTAGAATTTTATTTAATGAAAACTGACTTAAAAGCATTAAATTTATAGGTATTTATAGATTTAAACCAAAGGACTTTAAACTAATGCTAGAAAAATAAAAAATAGAAAAGTCCAAAACCTTTAAGAAAAGAATTTTAAAACTACTCCCAAAAAACCTTTAAGAAAAGAATTTTAAAACTGCTCCCAAACCTTTACAAGAATGACTTCAAAACTAGTCACATATAAATGACTTCAAAACTAGTCCATATTCTCCAAGGATTTGGACTTACAAAAATAAACTGAAAAGGATCCTAAAATCACAAGGACTCTAAAATAAGACTTAAAATAAATATAGGCTCCTTAAGAAATATGGAACAGATTTTCCAACAAAGCTGAAATTTACAGAACTGCTCATGATTCTTGAAATACTGGACGAGCAGCTTGTTTATTTGAATATCCATACAAATAAAACTCTAAAAGGAGTAGGAAATACTCTATAATTCCCCAATAAATCCAACATGACCCTCTAAGTTCAAGCCTTTAAATTTGAATTTCCTATTATGCATAAGGAACACAAGAAAAAAGGGCTACTCTCAAAGTTTGTAATGATTTCTTTGCTCAAGTTGGCAAGTTTTTCCCTAAAAGAAACTAGCATATAAACAGATTTTTCCAAATAATAATAATAATAAATGTTCAAACAGAATGAGGGCCTACTAGTGAAGTGACAAAATGGGAGTATAGTATTAAGGTGATATCTTATAATGTATATTGCTCCTTTTTGCCTATTTTTGTATATTTAGCGTATGTATTTGACATTTTACAATAATTACTCTCGACTGTTCCTTGGAAATTTATGCCTGTCATGTCAACTATTGAGCGGAGCCGTAAATGACAAGACAAGGGTTGTTACACAGAACTAACTTCCAAACAAGTTGCATAACTAATCTTAATTACTCTCTGCCTGAAGCACAACAATCCCCCTTCTATAGTTTTCACGTAACCCCAATCTATGATAAAAAAAGGTGGGGAAAAAATTGAAGTCTCAGCCATTAAAAAACGGGAGGCCAAAACCAAAGGCATAATGAATAGTACAAAGCAACAAAAATTATAGGTTATTAAAATCTATTTAGCAATGGAACTTACCTGAATGGTACTATGAGCAACATATCGCTGTCTGCTTTTGTGAAAGCTAACATCTACACGTTCCCAAGGTACTTGAGTGAGGCCTTTTATCATCTCCTCTGCATGTAGAAACAAATTATATTTATAGAAACCAGAAGTAAGATGGAGAGACGGCATTTAAAATGAAAAATGGCAATAGAGAGCATGGACAGGTATATGAAGATCAGATAAATGGCCATGAAAATGATCAAGCACAGAGAAAAGCATTTGATGCAGCCAACAAGAAGCCCTAGAAAAAGCAATATGAAAGATAAAAACAAAAAATAAAAATAAAAATTTTGTGCCTAGATTATTTTGAGTCCTAGAAGTCCTAGTTGTCTTTACTTCCATATTTTTATTTAGTTCAATCAATTCATTGTGGGAAAATATTATCTTTGGTTTTAGGACCTGAGAATACTTTTATAAATTCCAACTTATTGGATTAAGCCAAGCTGTAGTATCCTGGGTCTTAATGCTTATGAATTTGAAATCCGCCAATAGAAGGGAAACTTGACCTCATTTTTTGCATGATAGCAAAGCCTCTTTGGTGAATTTAAGAGGTTAAAGAGCAATATCCATAAAATACTTTAATTGGTAAATCTTCTCTCTGTCTTAACTAGGTCACTTTTACTGGTTGTGAGATGATTAGAGAGAAACTTACATAATCTTTGATATTTGAAAGGGTTGTCTTATGAATTCAAGAGTTTGGATTTAACTCTTAAAAATAGTCTGGCAGGAGCTATGGGTATTGAGAGTAAAGGTTAATTCTCAAAGGTAATTTTTGGGGTGTAGAAACTTTAAGATTGTAATGTGCTTTGCTCTTGCCCTTAGAAAGTCTCACATAATGGATAGGAAAACTCAATGATATGCCTTAAGGAGTTGACATGAATTAGGGCTGAAACAGTTTGCACTTCTCATACCTTAATTCTATCATTCTGTTGTGTTCTCATATTTGCATCTGATTCAAGTTTGCCTCGTTTATCTTATGTTTAAAAATGATTGCTTGATGTATGGATAGCTTAAATTGATGCTTGATTAATGAACAAGTTAACTTGATTGAAGTTTAATTCGTTGCATATATTACTTAGTTTTGCTCTATTTTTTCAAGATTGCAGTATCTAGTTACAGTTACAATATGTAGCTACTGTTTTTGTATTAAGTTGTACCATTTGATCATTCTCCTCTGCTCATAATATCACATACAAAGCCACTAGATTTTATTTTCATCTTTCCTCTTGGGCATGCCATATAGGGACCAACAATCACACAAGAGAAAAGCACACTTTTTGCTTTGCTTTGCTGGGTGAGCAAGGATTTTCGCACATACACTGAAGGAGCTTCGTTTAGTTCCATTTAGGGATTCTACGAATGAAGGAAACTAAGATTTTTTATTGTCGTGTGGTATTTGCAGATGTGAAATGTGTTTGGATGGAACCTAATGCAAGAATGTTCACAGAGCATCATTTTTTTTTTTTTTTAAAGTTTGTTGTGGGATAAAGTCTTTGGCTTCTTTATGCTGCATGACATATAGTTAGTCAAGAAAAATATCGTTAGTCAACGTGCACCAGGAATAGATCTAATATTAGTGTAGGGTTTCTCCTCTCTTTCTTGCTTCACCTCTTCAATGAGGAATCATTACCCTCTATTTTGTAATTCTTACACATAATTTTTTCGTTATATAGTTTCCCTTTCAATAAAAATAAATAAAATCATCTACTCCTTAACTTGATATGGCAAAATGTGCAATACATTCAAGATTGAACAGCACAAGTTTTTGTGTGTGCTATGAAAAGCAGAAACATACAATATCAGAGACTAAAACTTAGTTTTGTATCTGATTTATATCAGGAATAGTTAGAGGATAAGGGAAGGTTCAATCAACTGCATAATCCAGCCATGGAACAAGATGTGGCGGGGGGAGGGGGTGTTAGAGAGAGAATTCAGATATAATTTTTTTTGTTTTGTTAATTTGGCAAGGACTAGGATTCAAACGCACATCCTCGCAATTGAACCAAAGGCTCAGTGGCACATATAACTTTTTTTTCCCACTGCTAATATTTCACTTCATGCACCTCGTAGCTGTTTTCTGTTTTTTCATGTATTTTGTAGAATTATCACAGATTATATAAGCTTCTTTGTCCTTGTAGAATTATCACAGATTACATAAGCTTCTTTGTCCTATCAAGTCTCAAGTGGAGCCCTAAGAACAATAAACTCATATATCTGAGTGCAATCTATGATCAGCCATGAAAAGATTCAACCATATTCCAGAAAGAAGATTGACAAACCTTCCAAATCAGTTGTTTGGTCACTAATGACAGTAGATGCTTTATTACACCCACTGTCTATAACTTCTTGCTCAACATACACAATATGTGGATATTTTTTATCTGTCACAAGAAAGTTAGGCTGGAGAAAATCTTAAGTTAGTGCTTGACTAAAATAAGCTAAATGAGAAATGTCTCCCCAAAACCAGAAGAAATGATTAGATATAATAGACATAATACCTTTGGAAGTTCATGTTGACGCCTGATTGAAGAAGTTCTCCACCCAACCATATCTTAAATACAAGTGAAGATAAACATACACATTCAAGGTAGAGACAAGATCTCATGTATATAGAAAAATATTTGTAATTCAAAAGCCAACTTTAATAGAGAAAAAGGATACGATCAAAATTTGCATTTGCATATGCCACCCGGCGCTTAAATGCACGTAAAGCTGATCTACACAGGTCATCAACGACGTTACCAAACTTTTGTTCAATAAAAACTCAATGTTGGAGCAATTGAAGATGGTATTTGCAGATATATTATACTAACAAGAATCTTAGGTCATCAGAATCATTAGCCATTTGAAGGAGAAGGGGAGGTTTCCCATTAGCATTGTCGGTGAGAAAAAGATGCTTTCCAGTCCTCCCAACAATTAAATGAGCAGTCTGAGATGCTCTTCTCTCAAGAAAAGGGAGACCACAAAGAAATGGGAGCTGTAGAATTAATGAACGTGCATTTGTAATTCAATATGAAATATAAGAATCGAACAGAATAACAATAGGCCTTTAGACAGCTTGTTCAAAAACAGCATCAAAATAATGGATCATTGGAACTTCAACAATTCACTTCTTATCATTACCATTATAAAATCAAGATTGTCAAGCTTCCTTCAACAACTCAATTAGGGGTTGTACAGCAATCTCACCAAGTAAACTTATACAATTATTATCTCATTGTGCAACCTTTTATCTCATAAGAACTTCCAATTATTAGTTTTTTCCTTAATGTTTTAAACAATTAGGAAAGATAAAAAGTAAGGCGTTTGTTTGGTAAAACTGAAAATTAAACACTGAAAATTTTTAAGCATTGAATAATATAAGTGATATAGTTTTTAAATTGTAAAATTATTTAAAAATCTAATCAATTATTGTATTAAGTATAAATTTTAAATTAAAAATTTTGATTTATCAGTTTAAGTGGTTTTTGACATAATTGAGACTTTTAAGACATATGTTACCAAACAACTTAAAACTATTAAGTGCTGAAAATTTTAATTTCAAGTGCTGAATGGTATTATCAAACATCACCTAAGTAAATGAGTTTGAAAAGAAAGAAAACAAGGACAATACTATAAATAATAATGCACAACATAATCGAGCTAAGGCGTGTTGATACATTGATCACTTAACCTGTTTATTTCCTCTTGAACCAAGATGTGGTGATGCAAACGTTATAAAGTTCATGGGTTCCAATCCTGCAATTCTGTCTTCGTAAGACTGCTCAGGACATTTCACTGAATTCTTATGTTCTTCACTTGAGGAATTCTCTGAAAGACTTCGGGTACCCAATTTTGGTAAATTTTCGTACAGCCTTGCAATAGCATACCTCGCAACAAGGCCACCTAATGAATGAGCTACAAAGGAGATCTTCCGCACATCAGGCTTATGTTTGACAACAGCCAATACCTGCCATCAGATATTAACCTAGAACTCAATATTGACATGAAATGGTTCTTAAGGGACTAAGAAATTACTGATTGTTAAAAAAAGATGCAGTTAAGCTAGGCAGAAACAGGCATGCCTGGGATCACAGGGACTCAGGTGAGATTGCCAAACATACCTCTTGAGCTAGCCTTTCACCCATCAAATCAACACCATCAAATGTTAATTTTGAATAGTTGCATTCACTGCCTGCTTGCAAAATATCGTGTCAAAAACCGTATAAGGGTATATCAAACTCTGCACACCCTAAAAAAAATTCAAAGAGGCTTGCAAGGATATTTATGACAGTAAATCAAATGTCATGACTCAAAAAGAATAATGACAACGGTTTCATCATTGCACCATGAAATGAACATTTAACATATTAGCATTAAGATGATGACAATTTTGACTTCCTTCAAGCAAATATCAGTTTAACATTCACCAACTTGGACATTGCAAACTTTATTCCCCATAATCCACCTTTCCTCTTCAACAGGGAATTCTAACCAGCCATATAGAGATTGTCAATCCAAAGGAAAATTTCATGATATCTAGATTGCAACTACCATTTAAAATGGTAAAAATCAAGATAGTTATGTATTATCCCATTAGATTACCAAATCTTCCAATGCAAGGCATGTTAGAAGCACTTACGGTGTACAATCACTTTATCAGGAAGTTTCTTCACAAATTGCTCTGCAGCATACTTCCAATCTGCAGAACTGCAAACAAAAATTCTATTTCAGGGTTTCAACATAGTTCATTATTATGTAAGATACAGTATCAAACTACTATATGGACATTCGCTATAGAAATTAATTTAAAGCTAATGACAAGCAAGAGCAACAGAAAAAAATAAGAATTCAGACAACAAAACTTAATGAACTTAGGATAACATATTTAGATTACAAACACCGAAAAAACAAAAAAATAAAAAAAATCCCTGCCTCATATCTTGAGCTAATGCCTAACGGTCTAGAAAGTCTCACAATGTTTGTATTGGTAGAAAAAAGTTTTAAGCTTAAGCATATAAATTGTTGCTTGCTAACAAGTTAGACCCTTCTTGTAGTTAGCAAGAATATGTGCAAATACCATAAAGAAAAGGTAATAAATATATATATATGACATTGCATACAAAGCTGCATGATGCAATGCTCTAGGATTTGTTTGGCGAATAATAAGTTGTTATATAGACAGGCTTACGCCTTACGGTTGACTGGGGCTGGTTTGAATGCGGATGACAGACCAAAATTACTTTCGGTCCACATCATTTTAGAAACTATCAGATTTATCGAGAAGAGGCAGAAGCTACTAGGCAATCACATAGGGAAAATACAGCTAAATAGGGTGCAGAAATTAGGCTTAGGTACACTAGATTGAAGCTGAAACATAAGTAGTTAATTAAGGTTTGAGAAATCCCAACCCTTGATTACAGCTAGATCCGTTTAATCTAAACCCTCTATTTACTAAAAAATTTCACATTCTAGGCACGTGCTATTAATTTAGTTAAATAGTACTTTTGACATTAGATAAATTAATAATAATAACAAATACTAATAAGAGTATTGTGCTCGTGCATCATGTATTCAGGAAACATGCTGTGATAGCTCAGCACCAAAGAGAGAAGAGCTTGAGATGCTTAGCATAGTGGCCTTGCCCCACATCAGAAATGAGTAAGGAATTGAAGTTATTTATATAGCCCAACTAGTTACTATCATCATTTGAGGCCAGGATTGAGCCATAAAACAGCAGATTATTTAGATCCAATTTCGGACCAAACCATTACAAATGGTATCAGAGTCACCTTGGGGTTAGACTGTGTGGAGCTGATAGATCCACAGGCCGCCCAGGGAACTAGCGACCCACAATACTATGGTGATCCTATTCCTGATGTATTTACTATGACTTTCTTTTAGGATTGCAGGGATATCTCCAACAATTAATTGATGGAGCTAGTCCAAGGCACTAGCGAACCACAATACTATGGTGATCCTATTCCTGATGCATTTATTATGACTCTCTTTTAGGATTGCAGGGATATCTACAACAATTAGTTGGCAAGAGCACTTTAGAAGTTCTATGGTAAAGGTATATTGGAAAAAGCATGAGTTCAGCTTGTATCATCCAAGTAACTTTTTCTTTAGAAAATATCCGTTATTTATTTTATCAATTTCTTGCGGCCAGAACAGGATGATGACATTTTCATTTGCCGTCATCTGCTCGAGTTGTATTAGGAAAAGAATAATCACAAGAAACACACCCATTTGTTACGTCTATATAAGACAAACTATCCATTGCACTAAATTCCAAAGTAAACAGTGGATCATGTACCATATTCTGTTCACTTACTACACAAATCCCTTTCCTACTCAACACTAATTACTTCGTCTACTTTAGTCTTTCGGTTGAGGAAAATCAGTCAAGCAGGATGCTGCACAGCTACAAGGGACAAGACGAGATTAAACAAAACATGAATAAATTATAAAAGCCTAACTGCAAAACACTGAACACTAACTCCTGCTCAAGTGTTGGTAGAAGCTTGATCACTAATACTAACCAAGCACTAAGAATTTTACTTTGTTCTTAATCTTTTTTCAACATAGAATTATAATCAAGTCTTCAAAACTTCTATCTTTATCAATTAAATTTTCAAACTTCTTATGTCATTCCCAACTGAATTTTCTAGTAGCCTAAGTAGACGTCAACAAAATATTTGACAAAAAACAGTATGCCAATTATATTAAAATTTGGGCATAAAATTAGAGGGAGAAAATATGGTCTCATAAAGAGAGAAGACCACTATAATCCATACCATAGCATAACCAACTTTTTTTTTTTTTTTCCATAAATCCATTTCATCATCACCTATCTGTAGCAAAA
Organism: Aleurites moluccanus; assembly: GCA_948193065.1. Lineage (NCBI taxonomy): Eukaryota > Viridiplantae > Streptophyta > Magnoliopsida > Malpighiales > Euphorbiaceae > Aleurites > Aleurites moluccanus. The sequence goes on along the minus strand of CANXYC012023615.1, from coordinate 24,452 downwards.
ATATAATAAATTCGTATTCACTTTGTTAAGATGACCTCTGTAAAAGTCAACTCCAATGCCAATCTCTATAAAATTTAAGCCAAAAAGCACTTAAGTAAAAGTATCAGAACCCAAATGATAAAAGTAGAGTTCAAGACTCTATTTAGCAAAATTCAAACTCTAAAAGAAAAAAATAAAATAAAATTACCTCCCAACAATCCCATTCACCATAACGACGAGATGATCTGGCGAAACCCTCGCTTCCATAGCCGCCGCATCAAAAATATTCTCGCCGCCACTATCGACCTCAACTTTCAGCCCTTTCCCATTACCCCCTTTGAAGCAGCCTCCACCCATTCTCCGGATATACTCCGTCTTCTCAGGGCCTGCCGCCGTAGACAAAGAACGACCGCCGCCAAAGTTCAAATTTGACCGGAATCCCAAAGGAATAGAACAGAAAAACCCACAGGAAAAGCGAGAAGTATAGTTGAAAACAGCGATGTGATTTGGGGAAGGGATGAGGGAAGTAACGGCGATCATTCGGGGCAGAGAATCATCTATAACTTGAAATAGAAGATTGAAAATAAATAGAAAGTTTTTGAAATAATGAAAAGAAAAGTATAAAAAAAAACGTGAAAAATGAAAAGGAATGAATATGAAAGAGTGTATAGTACTGAAAAGAGCAAAAAAGAGTACAGATACGAAGGCGCCAAGAAGAGCAGAGACAGTTCCAGTGAGAAGATGGAAGGTTTTGAGTTTTTGTACTAATTTTTGTTAATGGATAATAAGTTTTATATATATAATTTCATTTTCCCTATAATATTGTATTAATAGTATGTTTATAAATTACAATTTTAAATTTTTTAAGTAATATAATTTTTATATTTATTAAATTTTTTTTAATCGCTTTTAATCTAATTATATAAATATTAAAATTATATTTATTTAAATTTTTACACTAACAAAAGAAAAAATATATATATATATATATATATATATTTTTGTTCTAAACAGTTCCACGTCCTTAACTATATATAATAAATAACTATATAATAAAGAAATTCACTATTAACTCTTATTTTAATAAGCTGTAAAAATAATTCTAACTGTTTTTTTAATACTCAAAACTAACTCTGACAGTCTGTTAACACACACTCTCAATATATATATATATATATATATATATATATATATATATATATATATATATATATATATATATATACAGAGTTTAAAAATCAGAAGTCAGAAGTGCCTACAAAGAATGGCACTTTATATATATATATATATAGGGTAAGCAATATAAATATCAGAACAACATAAATATAACAGGCGTCTAACGACATCTATAACAGAACATGAGTATTATGATCTCCTTACAGAATACATGTGTTTGCGCTAACACATGCCTAGAGACACTTTATTCCCTCTAGGAAGAACCCTGATACTTTGACTCTATAAGTTGAGCCACTAGTGCATACAGTCCTATGATTTTTCCCTTATAGGGAAGGTGTTCTAACTATACACATACTAGATTTAAGATACAATAGTTATAACTAGGATTCTTATAATTAAGCATATTTCCAGAATAATAGGTTTATATTATAATAGAGAGTTGGTTCCAAAGAAACGGGTAACAATATCAACTCTAAAGCATAACAATGGAAATAAAGATATATTTATAACAAATATTGTTGATTTAAGAATTACCAACTTAACAATTTCATATATTTGCTCGGAATGAATGTTAATGAAAGAATCATATTTATGTATATGCAAATACATACAAAACATATATGCACAACTCACCTCCATAAAGCAATAAACAATCCAAATCTCAAAACCTTCTATCAAGCATCAAATCAACTTGATTGCACTTAAAACTCCAAGCCTAACACATTTCAATAAATTCACAAATTCAAGGTTTTCTTACCCAACATGATTCATAACAAATTCTTATAATTAAAGACTCTGTAAAGCTTATTTAGATAGTTCATAAACTCAATTTAACAATTCCTTAAGAAATTTATGGAAGGATAGAAGAATTGACACTATTCACATTACTATTCACTATTTACCCTAATTCTTCCAATAACCAAAATCTATAGTCATTAATGTATTTAATATACTCCCCATAACTCATACACAACTATTCTAACAACCTATAACCTCAAATCATAACAGAAAATGAAATATGAAGAAAATACCTATTTCTCCTCAAATAGAGATTTTGAAGAAATCTTGACTTAGAATGATTTAATAGCTTTTTCAAAGTGTTTCCTTTCTAAAATGGAGCATTAATTTAGGTACTAATATCCTAGAATCACAGATGGGTCGGATTTAAGGCTTGGTAGTTGAGAAATAAAGAATAGAGAGAAAATGGTTAAATTTTCGAACAAGTGACAAATGAATAGATATATATAAAATCCAACATCTCACGCCCATGAAGAAGGATTCACGCCCGTGAAGGTCGACCTTTTATGCCCTTGAAGATGATCATCATGCCCATGAAGATGATCATTATGCCCGTGAAAGCTATTTGATGAAAATCCAAAATTTAGACTGGAACTTTCACTCCCATGAATACTGACTCACACCCGTGAAAGTAAGCTTCATTCCTATGAATGAAGGCTATAAGGTATATCTCAATTCTCTCCAATCTAACTTAACCAAAACTTATCCAACACAAATTAACACATAAAACTCTCTCTCTCTAAGAGCTATCTATACTCAACAAATTACATTCTATTAAATTGAAACAGAAAATAAAACAGAATAGAACAAAAAATTAAAATTTATCACCACTCAAATAAATCCATGCAAAGACAATCAATGAAAGTACAAAGCATAAGCAATACAGATAAAGGGTATTACAACTACCCTCAAGGATTGTATTTTTATCTCTATGGACAAAACAACTTCCATGCCATATATTAAGGAATAGGGAGTCATGCTTGTTGAACTTCTAGCAGTCGTCCTATATCCCTATAAAGCAAATGTCAATTTTTCAGCCCAATCCTTATAAGTATCAATCATTTTTCTCAAAATCTTTTTCATATTCTTATTAGCAATTTCAATTGCTCCATTAGCTTGAGGCCTATAAGGAGTAGACTTTCACCCCATAACCCTTAAGCAAACCTATAACTTCTCATTGAAATTGAAATCCATTATCTGTCACTATGTGATGGGGAACTCCATATCGAGCAATCAAATTATTCTCTATGAATGTTGCCATTTGTTTTGCCCCCAGCCTCTTGTAGGATTCCGCCTCTACCCATTTGAAAAAGTAATCTACGGCTACCACAATGAATTCATGACCATTCGTGGCCAAAGGTGTAATCTTACCAATAATATCTATTCCCCAAGCCGTAAAGGGCAAAGGTGACGACAATCCTTGTAATTCTGATGGTGGCAAATGTCTCAAATCCCCATGAATTTGACAAGCATAGCAAGCATAACATGAACTTCTTTCATTACATACTTGGCTTCCTTGCCATATATGTATCTTAACAATACCCCATCTGGCATTCTTTTATACAATTGCTCAGCTATCAATGCAAACTGCATAACCATTCTTCTTATGATAGCTCTATCTTTTCTTTGAACTCTTTCAAGACATTCCCCTTTTCCCATATACTTTTAAATGTCATGATACCATGAAAGATCATCTCCTATGACATTCATTACCCATTCTGATTGGTAACAAGGGATATTGCTTTTAACTATTATGATAGGCCATATAGAAGCTTAAATGGGTCCTCCTACATAGAAGCCAAACCAGCTAAAGAGTCAGCCATTTGATTTTCATCCCTTAATATATGCATAAGGAGAACAAGGGTAAAGTGTTGTAGGATTACTTTCAGATGATCATGGTATAGTCGTAATTTTTTCTCCTTAACCTCCCATTCTCCTTTAGCTTGCTCGATAATGAGCATAAAATCTCCCAACACTATTACTTTTTTTCTCCTAAGGCTATTAGGGTTTCGAGTCCAAACAGACAAGCCTCATATTCTACCATATTGTTAGTGGCCTTAAACCTAGCTTTTTTGCCATAGGGATTTTTTCACTATCCGGTGTTATCAACACATCTCCTACACCGGCTCCTTTCTTATTAATTGCTCTTTTCTTATTAATTGCTCCATCAAAATACATTTGTCACCCTTAGGCTTATATCATTTTGACATTTTCATCAGGAAATTCCACATCCCAAGGCTCATCATCATCATCAACAGGCTATTGAGTAAGAAAATTTGCCACTATCCGACCTTTGACAATTTTCTTGGTGTCATACTCAATGTCAAATTCTATTAATAAGATTAACCATTTTGCTAACTTTCCTACCAAGACAGGGGTAGAGTGCAGATATCTCATGGGGTCCATCCTTGACACCATCATGACTTTGTAATATTAGAAGTAATGCCTTAACTTCCTGGTTGCCCATACTACAGCCAAACAAGTCTTTTCCACCAAATGATACTTCTTCTCATAAGGCAACAACTTCTTGCTCAAATAGTATATTACAAATTCTATTCCTTCCTCATTTGCTTGAGCAAACATCACTCCCATAGAGGATTCTTCTATACATAAGTATAAGATGAGCATGCACCCAGGCATTGGTGGTCTCAAAATTGGTGGATTTAAAAGATACTCCTTGATATGGTCAAAAGTTTCTTCACACTTATCATTCCATCTCAAAGGTTGACTTTTCCTTAAAACCTTAAAGATAGGCTTACAGATATGAGTAAGTTTAGCTATAAACCTACTTAAGTACTGGAGCTTCCCTAAAAAGCTTCTTACGTCCTTTTTAGTGCAAGGAGCAGGCATATCACGAATTGCCTTTATTTTGTTGAGATCTATCTCAATTCCTTTCTGGCTCATAATATATCCCAATAATTTTCTAGAAGTTACTCTAAAAATGCACTTCTTAGGATTCAACCTGAGTTTATACTTAATCACCCTTTACAAGAACCTTTTTAAGGCCTCATAGTGATCTTCAACAGTGGTTGACTTAACCATCATGTCATCCATATATACCTCAACCTCTTTATGAATAATGTCATGAAACAAAGTGGTATCCATACTCTGGAAAATGGCACCAACATTATTTAATCCAAAGGGCATTACTTTCTAACAGAAGGTTCCCCATTCTGTGATAAAAGCAGTTTTCAACTTATCCAACTCAACCATCATAATTTGATTGTATCCAAAGAACCCATCACAAAAGGAATAACAACCCATTATAACAGTATTATCTACTAACACATTGATGTGAGATAAGGGGAAGTCATCCTTAGGAGAAGCCTTATTCAAATCTCGGTAATCTACACATATCCTAACCCTCCCATCCTTTTTAGGAATAGGAACTATATTGGCAAGCTATTCAGGATAATCTACTAATTGTAAAAACCCAGCTTGAATCTGCTTGGCCACTTTCTCTTTTACTAATTTGGCCCATTCCGATCTCAACCTTCTAAAACTTTGCTTAACTAGTCTTATATGGGTAAAGGTTGGAATAGTGTGTTCAGCTATGGAGCGTTCTATTCCAGGCATATCTTTGTAACATTAAGCAAAGGCCTTTTGATTTCTAATCAATATTTCTTTTATCTTCTCACTTTGTATCGATACAAGATCAGACCCTAATTGCAATTCTTTTGGGTTTTCACTTGTATTTAAATTAAAAGGATGCAACTGCACATAATTAATATGAAAAATGCTTTCGGAATGCATGATATGAATGTTACCATAAAGATCGACATCAAATAAGTAGGCGAATCTGAAGCTCATTTCATTGATCTTGGAATAAAAGTTCACATCGTCTTCATTTGCATCACTAAAAGAGATAGATTCCTCATCTAAAAGATCTTGAGAACTTGGAAAAACCCATTCTTCCTCAAACATGGCGGGTTTTATATCTTTGACCTTGTCATCTTCATTCACCTCCATTTTTAAGAGGGAATCCTCCACCTCAAATTCCAACTTCTTAAGAGATAGTACTTTTGCAAAGATCTTGAACCCAGGATATATCTTGCCATTGAATTCCTATGGCTCAGGATAACCAAGGTAAGGCAAAACATGCCCTTGCTTTATGAACTAATCCTTAAGTTGGATTCCTTTCTTTGGAATGCTTTTCTCTTTATCGAGTTCATAACCTATCTCTTGAGTTGTAGTTTGACCTTTAAAATCAAGTAGTCGTGGGATTCCTTGGTTTTTAAGTCCTAAACCCATCCCAGGAAAGAAGGTCATGTTCTTTAGGATATTAGCTATATTTGGATCATACCAATCTTTCGTAATCATGGCTACTTGGAAGCTATTTATACGGGATAAAGAATCAATATCAATGTTAACCGCATTGATATCCTTTTCGGGTGTAGCATGTATGGTTATGATCTTCCCTTTATATGGAATTTTGATCTTTTGGTGCAAGGTAGAATGGACACCTCATAAGCAATGAAACCAGGGGCATCCTAAGAGTAAGACAAAAGGTGGTGGAATATTGATAACTACAAACTCGACTACTAACTCAATAGGTCTGACCTTTATCACGATCCTAAAGATGCCATCTACTATTCTTTTTGAATTATCATAGGCCCTTATCACCATCTCCGATTCATCCAAATCCTTCACACTCATGCCAATCTTGGCAAGGATTTATTTAGGACAGACATTAATGGATGACCTATCATCAACCATTACGAATGAGGTCTTTCTAGCTTTGAGCTCAACTGTTATGAGCAGAGGCTTAACATGCTTCCTCCCTTCTGGAGGTAACTCCTCATTTCCAAAGGTAATTAAATCCTTCTTCTCATCCTCTTGTTCATCAGACTTTAAAATCCTTACCATTTCTTCAAGAATGGTTAAGGTGTAAACGGTAATGCTAGACAAAGCTTCTAACATCGCTTTCTTATACTTTTCATATGACATAAGAAAATCCAATATGCTAATGTTAGCTTGGGTTTTCTTAAGTTGCTTTAGGATAGTGTCATCTTCTACTTTCTTCTCATTTTCAACCTTATCTCCTTCCTACTATCCTTCTTCTTATTTGGCTAATAAAATCGGCCACTCCTAGTTACATGGGCCACAACCGCTTCTTTCTCATCCCAAAAATCATTGTTTTCATTATCCTCGTCATCACTATCTCAAAATCCAGTCATAATAATGAACTGATTATACCCCGAGTATCCATACTCCTTAATGCTATCATTAACAAAGGAATCCATGACTTGTTCAATGGATAATCCTGATCTAATAAGATAAACATTATTTGGTAGGGCCACAAACCCATGGTTGGGTAACGAGTTGTTTTTAGTACTGGGCTCTTCTCTTTCTAGATCAGGTATTTTCTTGCTATCAATCAAATCTTGGATTTCATGTTTGAGTCTTCAACATTGATCAATATGATGACTAGCTGTTTGATAGAATTGACAGAAAGCATTATGATTGAAATTTGGGTGTAAAAGATCGGGCAGAGGTTTCGAGTCTAAAGGTCTCAAAAGTCCTCTTTTCTAAAGCTTTTTAAAGATTTTGGACATGGGTTTATTATGCTTGGAGAAATTCCTTTGTTGACGGACAACACCTATATCCACCATTTTAGCATTTCCCTTATTTCCACTTGGGTTGCTTTGACCATTGTCAATCCTTTTAGATCTATACTTCTTCTTTTCATTTAACATATCCTCTAATTGGATACTGGCTTTATATAGCGGCTCAAAACTAGGTAAAGGAATATAGCACAGCTTTTCATGAATCTCACCAGAGGTTCCCTTCACACACATCTTAATTTTGTCTTTAACCTCTGGTCTATTTTTCATTTGAGCGGCCTTCTACTGCCACCTTGTTAAGTACTCCACAAAAGTTTCATTGTACTTTTATCGGTGATTTCCAAGTTATGTAGAGTCTCATCTATCTGCGTATTATAGGAATATTGTTGAACAAACTTTTCTACCAAATCTCTCTAATCCATCATCACCTTCTTATCTAGGTCATAATACCAATGGACGACTACTCCTGTCAAAGATAGGATAAAGAATTTGGTGATCTGAGCTTTGGTAATTCTAGTAACTCCCATGATGGTGGCATATTGTCTTAAATGAACTCTAGGATCAGTTGTCCCATCAAACTTTTGTAAATCGAGGATTTTAAATTTTGGAGGGAGGTCCTCTCCCGTAGTGATATCTAGTTCCTCAATATCATAAACCTCATCAACTCCAGTGTTCTTAAGCATGGTTTGCATCTTTTCAACCTGCTTGGATAAGTTCTTATATCCTTTATGCATTACCTCAGTCTTCTGTATCTTTCCCATTTCATAGTTTAGGTCTAAGTCATAATTGTCATCTATATCCACCACCTTATTAAGATTAGGGTCACTAGTTCATTCCTAGGATGGCTAGCTTATGGGGTTGCTTCCTTAGCTTGAGCAAGTCGTGGAAGGACTTATTCTAGGGCTTCTTGCAAACGGCCTTCTAGGGTAGCCCTAAATTCCACATCCAATACTTTCATAATGGCACGTTCGAGCTATTCTTGCTCATTTCCTTCATATGCCATTTTAGCAATTACTTTACTGGGTTCATCTTCGAGATCAAAAGATAAACTATTTTGTATAGTACTATCTCTTGTGGATGAGTTGGGGTAAGGTTAGGAATCTTTTTCTAACAATGGAGTCCAATCCAACTTTTTGCATATTTTTATTAAATCAAGGCTTTCCTTCTCACCTTTTCTTTCCAACCTTCCGGTTTCTCGATGCCAAGTCGCCTGACCTTGTTCTTTCTTCTTACTCAGTGTTTGCTATGGCAATAAAGCCAAGTATCAGGTATGAATGCATGAATGCATGAGTTTCCTAATGTTTCATATTCCATTAAACCAAAACCTAAGTCTTTGTCACTTATAACTTCATTGATAGATTTGGGAAAGAGAAGGCATAGTAGCCTTTCCTTTCATGGGTAATTTATTCATATTCAAAATATTGGGAAAAAATGGAGAATAACAAGAAATAGATACTAAAAAAAAGAGTATTATTATAACTTGATTTTATTTCAAATGTTCTTGGGTCATAGCCCTAACAAGATAAATTTTCTAACTCAAACTATTTTAATCTTCATCTTCTTTTGGATCTTCCTCTTCCTCATCTTCTATGTTATCATTTGCTAAGGAATCAATCAATAGAATATCATGATACCTAGTCAAATCATTTTGGAATGCCATTACTCATATACTCCATTCTTTAAATTTAGCAAAGAGTTGTTCATAGGAGGGTGGTTCAAAGAGTGCACTTTCAACTGTGCTTTCTTCCTCTTAGATATCATAGACTTCTTTTTCTATCATTCTCTCTAGAGATTCATCACGAAGGGTAGGCAAATCTTCTATTTCTTTATATCACTCTTCTTCATCACTCTATATTGGTTCTATCTCTTCTAGATTGTCTTCCACATCAGCTTCATATCCATCTAAGTCTATGACTTTTATTTCTTTAACTTCTACTTTTTGATACTTATGAGGTGGGTTATCCCCTTCACTCTCTTCTTCTTCCCTTTCTCTCTTTGAAGGAATAAGTGACTTGGATTCAGATTTGGTCATTTTCGGAAATATGAACTTAGATGGCTGCATAAAGTTCGTGGATTAGATTTTTCCTTATATGATGCATGATGCATGTTTCACAACAATTTATTGCAAAACAAAACAAATAAAGTTTCATTCTTTTAGAGATAAGATGAGGGATAGATGGCGGGTCATGCCCCATTTTTTAATATTTTAAGAAATCTTATTTCAAAAGCTTATAGTAAAGTTTTCCTAAAAAGGAAGAAAACCTATGTTTTTCTATAACATCTAACTAAGGGAATTGGTTTTTCAAGTCCCCAGTGGAGTCGCCAGATTGTGGTGTCTTTTACGGTGATGGTCCAGATTCGAACTTAAGGTATATCGGTAAAGATTAGCCCAACCGAGGAAAGGAGTCGCCACTTGATTAAAGGTGTAACTGAGACCACAAATACAATGCATTTCCTTCCTCTAGGAAATGAGTGATGATTTTATCCCTAGCTAAACACCAGGCTGCCTAATTCAGAGATCCAGGTAAGAAAACTGGGTATAGTTTGGGGAAGGTATTAGGCACCCCAGCTCGCTAGCCATTGGCCAGTCTCCCTATTTAGCTAGAAGTCATAGATTAACTAAACTTAGGTATAACATTGAAAGAAAAAAACATAAGCCAAAACTAAGTTCTATTATGGCGCATGCTCGACCATATCATAAACCAAACCAAGCATAATTTCCAAGAAAGATTGGAGGAGTCACTAGCGGTCTCACTTAAAACCCAACCTCTTTAGACAAAATTATAAGAGGTCTAGTAAATTATACAATCTCACAAGACCACGCCTGAAGATTTCTTAAAATGTCCATGTTAATTGCACTACATCTATTCACACTATCCCTAAAGAAATGGAAGGAGAAATGAACCATCTAGTCTTAACAAGATATTTACATAATCACAATATACTATAAATATTCATTCATTCATCCAACATCTTAAAGTAAAGAATGAACAAAAAGGGAAACCAAATTGCATATGCATTAAACAAAACATGTGCACCTTGGACTTTGCCTTTTTGGGCCTTAATGCAATATAAGCCTGTTTATATTTCATAAATTCTTAGGCCTTACAATTCTCATGTTATTTATTTTACTTTGTCCCTATATGGTTAGCTCATACAATACAAATGTATGCATAACATACTTTGCAAAATGGCATACTCTTTTTAATCATACCAAAAATCATATTTACTATATGCATGATGCAAAACATATAAGTGTGACATTAACCATTTGGTTTATATATAAATGACCAAAATAATGATGCATGCACCAAATTATATACAAGTTAAATCACTTTAGACAACTAACCTATAGAAGCATTTTGTATGGCAACGCAACAAAGTGTATATTCAATCAATCATGTATTATGCCTTTAAAGTACATGCCCCAAATTGTTCATTCATAGCATCATGTTCATTTTGAAGTCATTTGACCATACATTTAATATGCCATATAGTCACATAGTAATAAACATGCCAATTTTCAAGCTTATAACCAAAACTAGGCATTATAGCAACAACCATGTATAACTAAGCTTAACTTTGACACTTTTAGTCCTAGCATGCTTCTGAGTTAATAGAAACTATCATGTAATCATTCATCCTAAGCTTCATGCATCTATTCATGACATATTAACATTCAAATACAATTAGAAGCATCAAGTAGACATAAAAAAAAAATCAAGAAAACAAGAAAATAAGACAAACAAGTGCCTATATGGCACAAGAAATGCCCTAAGGGCAAACATAGGGCCATGTGGCCCTTCCCAAGGGCCATATGGCCCTTCTAACCTAATTTTAGCCTCCTATTCGAATGCAAATCGTTTTTGCAGTTGTTCTTGAGAAATTTTATTACTTTTTCATCCTAAATGATTGAAAAACTAATCCTAATGATCCTGAGTATTTTAAACTTAATCAAAATAGCTTTTAAACAAAAAAAAAAATAACAATAAACAGTAGCTAGAAGCAAAAACATAAGTTTCATGTGAAAGGGATCTAAACATGCTTTCTAGATTCTTTTAGCTCAAATTGATTGGATTTTTACTTAAGTATAATTAAACATCATGTAAATACATATTCTTGATTCAAACCTAGTTCATATTAAGAGATTTTACAAAGAAGAAGAAAAGAGTAACAATCCATGTGATTATGCCTAAAAACTCACATGATTGCTAAATAAAAAGAAAAGAGGAAACTACTCAAATCTGGACACACCAAGGCTCGACAAATGGTCCTCAGGTTTCGTTCATCTTATGGGTAATTTTGAATGTCAAGAACGTCAATTGCTCGAAAAAGATCGCTTGTCGTTAAGTGCTTATTTGAATCAATGTTTGATTCAATTAAATATACTCATTTTATCAAGAAAACTATCAAGAACGTTCTTAAAAGAAGTTTAGGAAAAGAAGCAAATCTTAATTTAGTTCCTTTGATTTCTTAAAGAATATGATTATTTTGTATACTTTAAATAAATTTGATTGATTTAATAAAATCTTTAGTCTTTGTTAATAAGATTGATTAAAAATTCAATTTCGTGTTTGATTAAAAGATAGAGTTAGTTTGCTAAGAGCTTAGGCGTCAAAAATCTAATCCTCAAACTAGCAAGGATGGAGGCCTATTTATAGCCTTCTACCATCAATTGAATAGGAAAAAATAAGTTAAAATACTCCTATTTAGTTTTATTTAGACTTCTTAAGTAATAAAACCTCCTAAACAGCCATAATATAGCTTCCAAAATAGCTTTAGGGTTGTTTTCTAACCAAGAAGCCCTAAAGCTTCCTTTTTGGCTTTCAACCCAAAACATCACATTTGATCAAAATTCCAAACAAGAACCCTTTCAGTAGCTAAATTGGTACAAAACAAACCTGAAATCTTTCAAAATTGAAAGAAAATTTGGACCGGGGGTGGCGAAGGTGAGCGGAGGTGAGCATGAACGAGCCTGTAGCTTACCAATCGGTGGAAGGGCCATATGGCCTTTTCTTAGGTTGTGCGGCCCTGCAACCAACTATATGGTTATTGCAAGAAGCCATAAGTTAATGGTTGACATATGGGCCCAACGACTTGCCGCAAACAAGCCCGTCGACGCCCCACATGCCCATTCTTGTATCCGATCCATCCAAAATGACTCGGAACTTTTCAAAAATATTTAAAAATGTTTCTAAACTCTTTTTAATTGAGAAAAAAAAAACTTAAATTAGCTTCGGGCTTAAAAAAAAAAACTTAAATTAGCTTCGGACTTGCAAGGTCTGACGGCTCACTGCAAATGGGTTGGCGACCGCCTGTTGGCCCGATTTGCATTCGGATTACTATATATAGCCCAAAGTGACTCAAATTTATTTTGAAATACATTTTGACATGTTTTATATTAAAATATAAATTCAAACCATCAATTGGTAAGACAACTCTAACAATTTTCTCAATCTAAAAATAAAAGTAATTACTTTGATAAGCAATCTTCTTCTTGTGATCTCGATTCTTGATGTCACATCATTGGGTTTCAGTTCGGACTCAAGATGTGTCAAAAATCGATGTCAACACAGGTTTTAATTTCTTCATAATATGACTGAAAACTCAAGCTCTTGTAGATTTTATAGATTTTCAAAATAAAGCAAAAATACTTTTACATATTTTCAAAATAGCATTGCAGAATTAAGGCTATATTTCTTTTAATAGAAATGGAGAGAAAAGAAAAGAAAAGAAATTGATATAATTTTTTTTATTTGGTTAACTAAGAAGGAAGAGAAAAGAAAATAAATGAGAAGAAATTATATTTCCTCATTTAAATTTTAAGAAAAATAATTATCCATTTTGGATATAAATGAAGAGAAATTAAAAATTAAAAAATATGTAAAATAAAATTATAAAAATATCATTCATTTACTCCTCATTATTTTTCTTTTATAAGGTTAGAATATTAAATTTCTCTTCATTTTCTTTATTATGTAAATAAAATATCCAAATAATATAAAGAAGATTATAATTTTTTTCTTTTCTTTTCTCTTCATTTCTCTTATTTAATTTACCTTCATTTTTCCTGCACAATTAGTGCATCAAACATAGCCAAAGCTCTTGTAATTTTGGAAGGAACCAAAATACTACAATGTTATAATACCATCTAATGAGCCAAATTTACCTTCAACCAACGCTCTCAGATTTCTGAAATGATATAGATAGACTTCATGATCTTAGCATAGACTACTCGTACTCATGCACTTCTAGAATTCTAGCCTATTTTATTGAAGCACATAAGTCTATCATTATACAATTTGGAATGCAAAACTGAACTCCATTTCATGAATATGCTTACCATCATACCTAGTTCCAAAATTGTCCATATAAGCTTCTGTCTTTGAATTTCTTGTCATTCTCTAATTTACAAAACAACAACATATTTGATTATCAGATATGAAAATCTTCAGCGTATTGGCCAAAATTATGCATTTAATCCATCAAACAAGAGGTTTTCACCAACATACCATAAGACTTTGTAAATTCATTCATTTGGTCTAGTTCATAATTAAATCTTCTTCACCTTCAACTTATCTTCCATGCCTTTTATGGTTTGAACACAATACTTCTGCCACCATTATCATTTCCAACCTTCAACATTGATTTTTCCTTTCTCTATACAACAAAACACTTTCAAGCATTATCATCTTCAAGCTTACAGCCTTCCTGCAACCTATATTCCATGAACGAAGTCAGCAACTTCAATTTCAGATTCTTCAAGCTTTTAGTTCGAACAGGATATAAATTAAGAACGATATATTCTTCAAGCTTTTTGAACAGGATTTAAAATAAGACCCATATTCTTCAAACTTTTAATTCATACTTTTAGTTAGTGTTTATTACTTAAAAAAAAAAAAAATTATGGTGAGCATATTCTTCAAACTTTTAGTTCGAACTCCTTTCAATTCTTTGTTTAGATTATATAATTAGAGGATGATTGATTTCTTTAAGTTTCTTTTAATATTTGTAGATTGTTAATTAAGATTCTGGAAAATTATTTTGATTTTAAAGAACATCATTGAATAAGACAGATAACAAACATTATTTTAAAAATAATAATAATAACAGGTTACAAGTTAGAAGAAAAATTTTTAGTTACCTGAAAAATAGGTTGCCTGTAATTTTTTCAATAGTTAGAATTTTAACTTAATGATCTAACGGTGAAAAAAAAGTGAATATTAAAAAGTAAATAAAAAGAGAGAAAAAAATTATCAATAGAAAGCTTATAGCCACCATTATACAACAGAGTCTTGGTCTTGTTATTAATCGTCCCTACAAATACAAATCTTCTTTTTTATTTTTTCCTTTGAAAATTGTGTCCTTATAATTAACCATTTGAATAAATAGTTATTTAAAGTAAATTTAAATTTAAATTTTAAGTATAAAGTTTTTAAAAAATAAATATAATATCACTTTTTAAAATAACTAATTATTGTAAAAGGCTAGTAGCTAATTACAATCAATAATTAGTGTTTGATGATGGAGAAATGAATATCTAAATACTAATTACCAAAAATGATCCCATTAATTTCTTTAAATTTAAAATATTTTTTTAATCATTATGTTTATTAGATATTTTAAATTTATATTCAAACGTTAATAAGTTAATTTTTAACCAATTATTCAAATTAGTATTCATTTATTTTATCTATATAATATTATTTTGATTTGTAATAAAATTAAATTAGTTTAGAGTAGATTGGACATTTGAAAATATTTCAAATTAAATTCATCCATATATTAACTATCAACGAGTTCAGACATCCAAATTAAATTAATATGTATAAAAAAAAAAAATATGAAGCCTGTAATATGTACTGTATTAATATGTATAAGAATTGGATATGGACATGAATTATTTAAGTTAAAAAAAAATATCAAATTTAAATATTTAATTATTTTAAATAACATTCATATAAATTAATATTTATATTTCACAAATATAAGTTGGTATATATGGTGAGAACATGCTTAATCAGATACAAGGGGAAGAGGGCCCCAAAGGTATAATTGTTTTTGGAAAAAGTATAAAAAATATTATATGATTTCAACTTTTTATATTTTGAATTTTTTAAAAATTTTATAAAATAAGGTGTGTAATTTACATTGTTAATAATTTAGAATTCAAAATTCTAACAGTATTAATACTTATTGACATAGTGTTTATATATTAATATCAAATAATTATTATATCAAAATTAATTAATGATGTTAACAAAACTACTAATAATTCAAATCATAGATTTTATTTTAAAAAATATGACTCTAAAATTCGTCCATATGCTTAATGGATTTATTTTAAATTTAATAACATAATAATTACTTTTTAAATTTTGAAATTTCGGATTTAAATTTTAATAAAAATTATTATTTTTTAAATATCAATATACACCTTTTTTTCTTTCACTTTATGAGTAACAAAAATTATTTGAAAGAATATTTTAAATCTACTTTATAAATAATATTATTATAATTAGTAGTAGAAGACATTATGAATCATCACCATATATTAATCCTACATGTAGTTTAATCCTATATATATATATAATTTTATCATTAAGTGTACAAGTTATATTAAATTATATAAATTAAATTTAAATTCAATATAGGCAAAATTAGAAGTCCAAAGGTTTAAATTCAATATAGGCAAAATTGGAAGTCCAAAGGTTGATTGGAGAAGTTTGAATGTTATATATATATATATATATTGAGACCATACTATAGGATCTACATGAATTATCTTAGGCAGCATGTGAGCCACGTCAATTTCCAAAATCGAATCAAATTTCATTGGGAGGCTTTGAGGGAGCAACCAACAGCCCAAGAAAGCATGTCTGGCTGTATGGGCACTGGTCTCTTTGGAATTATACATAAAATTATTACTTTAAGATATGGACAAACATGTGCTAACCTCCCTTGAATATAAATAGTAAATGGTATTAAAATTATTTTTAAAGATCTAAGATTTTGAATTCAAACCTTTTATAAGTATCGAGAAAAAACAACTCAGTTTGACTCAATTTAACTTTAATCTCAAAATTAATTAGAATCTGTTATATAAATTTTTATTTTCACTCTACATAATTTTGAATGACATCTGCTGATAATCGTAAAGCCTCTAAATTTTATTATATTTATCTTTTCCAAGTTAATTTAGGTATATCCATTCCTTTTTTTTTTTTTTTTTCTCTTTTATCATAATGTACTCAATTTTTCTAATCGGAACCTTTTAAAATCTTTATTTTAAGTGCTCAAATCATCTTAATATTTATTCTCTCATCTTATCCTTAATTATTATCATTATCACTTTATTTCTAATATTTTTATTACGTATTTTATCAATTCTAGTATGATTACACATACATCTTAGTGTTCTCATCTAAACTATACTCATCTTCGATATACATTATTTTTTGTCCAACACTCATTACCATATAACTAGCCATTCGAATAGTCGTATTGTAGAATTTTCCTTTCAAGTTATTAGGAATCTTGCGGTCACATAAAACACTCATGACAAGTCTCCATTACAACCACTCAGCTTTGATCCTATAATTAACATTCTTCTCACAATCTCTATCTCCTTGTAGGATTGAGCCTAGATATTATAATGGATGCTTCAGGTCGATGTTATTCCATCTAAGCTAACTCATCTACCATCCTAAAATATATAGGGTTACGGTTATACTTGCAAGTGCAATAGATTATTGTAGCTTTATTGATGAGGAAACCCACGGTAATTCTTTGCTTTGAAAGATTTGGTCGGTGTAAATGCAATTAAAAACTATCACGATTAAAAATGATTAAAATAAAAAGAAAATAAATATCATAAACACCTTAATTAAAGATTTTATGATTTATTATATGAAAATTAAAGAGTAACTAAAGAAAATGATTAAAAAAGTCAGTGACCTAAGGGAAAGAGAGAGTGAGCAATTGATTCTGTGAGCAAAGTGTGAAAGTGAACGATTATGAGAATTAAAGAAAATAAAATAAAAAGAATAAAAATTGACACAATAAACAAATAGCAATTTTAGAGTTTTTCGTGAAATGTATGAATGGAATCTATGGTCTTTAATTTCCCTAATTAGGTTTAGCATGCTAGAAATTTATATCTAACAACCAAAAATTTAATCTAAATTATCAAATTAAAGAAAACTCTAATTTGAATTAAGACTACGTTCTCGATTTACTGCCTTTAAATAATTTATTAGCTTCTTTCTTGATTTAAATCCATACTCTAGGTATTCTTAGATAAAAATTTGTATACGAATATTTATTAAGCACTCATAATTTAGATTGAGCTCAAACTAATAAATTGATTAAATTCAAGACATCAAGATATAAATTCTAACATAAATCACCTAATTAGTTTCATTAAATCCTCAAGAAAAATGAAATTTAGTTTATAATATAATCAATAACTATAAACATATTAATCAATTCAATTATACTCATATAATTAAATAAATCAAGAGTTTAAAGGAAAATAAAATCAAGAGTAGAGTTTAAAGGAAAATAAATCTTATTTTAAAATAGTTGGATTTCAAATTGACCCTTACTGCCATAATACTTCAATCTGTAATTGGTTCAAATACATAAACTAAATGTGAAAAATACAATTGATCATTGAAATTACAAAATGAAAAATGAGGATTCTACTAGGTATGATCGCTTAAAATACCCTCTATTATAAAAAAAAAAATAAAAAAAATAAAAAAAAATACAATGGAAATTAATCCAAAATTTTACTATTGTTTATTTACCTAAAATAAAAAAAGAAAATTACAAAGAAAATTAGAACTGGTACTTGGAACGGAGATACAGAGATATCTAATGCTGAAAATGTTGAACCCTTTATTAGATTCGTGATCTTCAATTAATTTTAGGAAGAAGATAATAATCTCTATTTTGCTCCCTTAATTATTTTAATTTGTTGGCAAATCACACCCAAATTATCCTTCCTTATTTGCCTCAACCCAAATCTGTTGAATTTCAAAATTAAATCTCAAATGCACCGTTTTAACTTGAAAATATTTTGCTCCAAAGTACAGGGTTCAGGGGCTTGAAAGGGCATGTTGCATGGGCTTCAATGCTTGGGCAGCTGAGTGTACGGGCTTGGGTAAAATGCAAGGGTGTGAAGGGTTAAAGGGGCTCACGGGTTTGGTGGATGGTGCACGGGCTTGGATGATTTTTGTTTGGTTTGCACAGGCTTGGATGAAGAATGGCAAGGGCGTGAAAGGGGAGAGGAAGCTAGGCACTCCACGGGCTTGAGAGAATTGGGCCAAGGAGTGCACGGGCTTGCATTTTTTGTGCAAGGGCTTAAAGCCCTTTGCCGGTTTGAGTAGAGAAGCAAGTCCGTGAGGTCTTGCTTTGGTCTTTCATGGATGGAGGGAAATTGGGCCAAGGTCATAAGGCCTTGGCTTGATTGCTTCACGGTCTCAAACAAATAAGGGCTTAGATTAGTGGCCGAAGTTCGACTACTTACATGTCTCCATTTCTTTTTTATGGGCCTGAGACTTTGTTCGGGTCCGTTTTTCTCACAATAGTATTTTAATAAAAATACCTTAAAAAAAATAAAACTAGGGACAACTTATTAGCAATAATTTATTGAAAATACTAGTTAATATCAATAAAAATTATAATAAAAATTATATAAATATATTTAAAATATAGAAGATAAATAGTGACAAAAATTTGTTGATCAATTCCCCCACATTTAAGCCATTGCTTGTTCTCAAGTAAATTAAAAGTAAAAGACATGTCTAACTTTGAAATAATTTAAAAATTTAGAATATAATACAAGTAAAATATCGATTACTCAATATAATTGTATATCAATAATTCATACACCTAAAAACATATATAAAAGACATCAAAATTTGAAAATAATAATTCAATATGATGAATAAAACTCAGTTTTCTAAAGTCTCATATTCTCTTAAGTGTTTAGAGATTTGAAATTAGAGCACTCAAAACCAAAATATGTATCATTATAACCATAAGCTTGCATATTCATTTAATCTCCATTATTGAATCACAATTTCAAACTTTAAATCTGGAGGTCTTTCATTTGGTTGTAATGGAGTTTAGGTAAAAGGTAGGAAATAAAGATAAAATAGGTATAAATATTTAAGAGCATTCTAACAATGAACACAAATAATAATAATAATAATAATAATGAAAGCTCACTCATCTTTTTAATCCCAATATTCAAAACATATCCTTAACCCTTTATTTCTTATATTTATGTCTTAATTTTTAATTTAAAAAACATGTATTTCATCAATTCTTTTCTTTTTATTTTTAATTGCAACTATTCTTTTCTTTTAGTTGCACTTTCACATATCTTTTAAATTTACAAAGCATATAAGGCATAAATACAAAATTAAATATATCTAGTTTTTTGAAATAACTCAAATTGTTATCCATACATAGATTCCTTCCCACATTTATTCAATACTCTTGTGCATCATTAAAATACTCTTAAATCCTAAGAGAAGTGAAGATGATATTTTAACAGCTAGCTCATGTAGAGGTATATTCAAAAAAAGGATATGTAATAAAAAGTTCAAAGGGATTTATCTAATGAAATTCAGAAAGATAGACTTTTTAAGTTAAATAGCTAACCCTAATTTACTTTCATCATTTTCAAAGTTCAAAATTGCTATATTTATGTGGTTTCAAAAAGTATTTACAAGCAGTTTCAACATGATAATAAACACTCAACAAGAATAAAATTGATTATTTTATCAATCCAAGAATAGGCTCAAAAATCACACTAAATAAGGGTAAAATTACAATATGAAATTATAAATTTAAAAATCAAATATCAATTATATAGCAAATAAGAAACAAATTATTAAATACAATTATATCAAGACTAGGCTATTTCATAAGTTCATATTTCACAATTCAAAAATATTCCAAAAATTAGGTATTTTATTTAACAAAAATTTTTATTTTTAACAAAATAAATCAAAAATAAGTAATTCCCCACTTAAAATTTCACATTATCCTCAATGTGAAGGAGAGAGAAAATAAAATTAAAATAAATGTTAGAATATTTGTTTACAAATGCTTTTCGAGGTCGAAGTCCATTCAAGCTAATTTTTAAAAGAAAAGTTATATTAGTAAGCAATATAAGAAAAGCATTAAAAAGCAAAATATTCTAATTAATATATAAATAATGAGAAAAACGAACTAAAACTGTAATTAAAATTCATGATGAGTTACCTCTCATTAAGTGTTTTTTTAACGTCATTAGTTAGACGTTAGATAATGTATCATTTGTTAAGGATACAACCTCATATATAAGAGAGTTCTTGCAAGTTTCTTCCTAAACTTCTCTCTTGTATGCTCTCTTTTGCCTAAGTAGTAAAATGCAAGCTCCATGGACTCATTTAAATTTTTTTGAATTTGGAAGACCTTACATGAGTTCTCACATAGCTTTCAATTCATCATAAATGCCTCATCCTTTACATAGTCTATGCAATTAAATGCTTGATCAATTTCCTTTTTCATCTTCTTTTTGACTTCTTGTAATATTTTCTCATAAGTCGATCTACATCTGTAAAATTTATCACTAGATAAAATGTCATTCGTTTTATCATTTATAGTACATGCAATTTTACATTTTTCTAATTATTTTTGGTCAATCCTTAAATTTGGAGGCTTATATGGATTTGTGGCTTTATGTAAACCTTTCAAGGGTTTGGAAATTTGAGTCTTATTTTTAGAAGCATCACTAACAACTTCTTTCTTTTTCTCTTCCTTTTCCATATATTTATTTTCAATTTTCTTTTCAAAGTAAGCTATCACTTTTTCTTTTTCTTCCTTTATCTCATTTTTTTCATTTTTCTCCTTTTCAATGGAAGTATCAAAATTTACTTCCCCATTCTCTTCTTAATTATAGTTAATATGGTTTTGAGGAAGCTTAATCTCATCATTTTGGATTGAATGAAATACTTCATCATCTTCTCACATTATTTCTTCTTGTGCATGTTCTTGGAGGCATTTCAATATTACACTCATATGTTCTTTTATTCTTTGGAAAGATTGTTTAATATTTTGCACAACCATGTCAGCTTTTTCATTGAATTTTTTATTCATTTCAAGGTACTCTTACAAAGTTTCATCAAAAGTAGGTTCTTGCAAAATTTCAGATTGGATTGGTAATTCTTGCATTTGAGTATCAAGTTGACTTACTTAAGTTTCAATTTTATTGACACAAGTTTCTATAAAATCAAACAATTTATTAGTTTATTTTTGTTGTTAAGTTATAATCCTGATAAAATTATTTAAAGTTTCTTTTAAAGTTGGTTCCTTTTGTCTATCTTACTCACATATACGAAGATATTGCTAAAGAGTTTCCTCCAATGTTGATTGCCTTTACTCAAATTGGTAGTCAACTAGTAGTTACTCATTCCCATAATCCTGAAAATTATTGTCATAGTATCAACATGTGCTATAATTTTGTGCTGTAGGTGATGGTAGAAGTGAATAATAAATTTGACTATTTATTAAGGAACGATTTCTCCCACACCAATCACAAACATGAAAAAAATTAATAATAATTAAATTGCATCTATTCTATATTAGATAATTTGACAATTTATGCTTTTAAGTTCATAATTTGATAAGTCAATTTATCATTATCCATGACAATTAACTTATCAAATAAAAAAATTTAAATAAAAAATAACACATAAACATAATAATAAGATAATAAACAAAAGAAACAAAATACTTAAAGTCATTAAAAGACGAAACAAACTAATAAAAATATAAAGTAGAAGTTATAGAAACTAAATTTTATAATTTAAAAAAAAAAGAGTAGCTTCATTTTAGTAGGATTAAAATTAACATAAAAATAACAAAAATACAAAAATGTAAATATTCTTATTTTTATTTATTTTCAATAATACATAAAGGAAATAAATTAAATCTGTAATTTAAATTGCAAGTGAAAAAGAAATGAAATAGTAAATGAAAAAGTAACATTAAATGAAAAATGAAATAGAAAAGAAAATTGGAAATGAATTAAAAGAAACAGAAAATTGAATTCACTAAAAGACAGAATTTACTAAAGGACATAATAGACTAAAAAACGAAAAATAAAAACCAAAAACTAAAGAGAGAGTTACATAAACCTAAAAGTTGAAATCAAAATCAAATACACAGTAACTAAAAATTTTAAACAATCACATAGACCAAAATAAATTAAACACAGTAATAATGACTAAACAAAAAAGGGAAAATAAACTCAGTAGCTTAAACTAAAAATACAGAGATAAAATTTTCCAAAATTTTAAAATTGACCAAAAACAACAAAAGTAACAAAAATTTCAATTGTAATATAATTGTGCCAAAAGCCTTTCATGGCAATCGCGTCAAAAACTTGATTGTTCTAAAATATATGGGATTAAAATTATACTTGCAAGTGCACAAGGTTATTATAACTTTAATGATGAGAACACCCAAAATTATTCTCTATCTTGGAAGGCTTAGTTGGTATAAATACAATTG
This sequence comes from Aleurites moluccanus, assembly GCA_948193065.1. NCBI lineage: Eukaryota > Viridiplantae > Streptophyta > Magnoliopsida > Malpighiales > Euphorbiaceae > Aleurites > Aleurites moluccanus. The sequence continues at coordinate 1,362 of CANXYC012023615.1, read as the reverse complement.
AAAACTGTCACTATTAAAAATGATTAAAATGAAAAGAAAATAGGAATTCTAAATAGCCTAATCAAAGATTTTGTGATTTGTTATAAGAAAATTAACGAGCAATTAAAGAAAATGGTCAAAGAAGTCAGTGACCCAAGAAACAGAGAGAGTGAGCAATTGATTGTGTGAGCAATTGTGAGAATTAAAGAAAATAAAATAAAAAGAACAAAAATTGGCCTAATAATTTTAGGATTTTGTAATACCCTAGAAAGTTGTAATTCATATGCATGATTTAATTTTCAGTATATGGTTCAAAAGTTTTGAAATGATGGAAAATAATTTTAGAAACACAGTCAGAAAGCAAACTAATTACTTTTCTGAAAATCGGCGATGTTGGGAATACTGTCGAGAAATTAGCTGTCCGGTCAACAGAAAAATTTCTGAATTTGATCAGAGGATAAAAGATCACCTAAATGCATATGTAATTTTCGTAAAAAGAAAAAATGAAAAATATTTAGAAAAACTGAAAAAGTAATCAATGGAAAAATCATAAATAAAAGAAACTTTAAGGTGAATAGTAAAAATTAGTCCGTCGGAATTATAAAATGACTATGAAATTATTTTTATGAATAAGTATAAATTAAAATAAGCTTATTGATTTCCTACTTTGAAATCCAAATCCTGACAGAATTGATAGAACAAATTACAGAAGAAATTGGGGTCAAAGTGTAACTTATGAAAGTTTGGGGATTAAGTTGTAATTTACTGTAACACCTCAGCTAAACCTAGAACTTGAGCCACAAACGGTAACCTAGTGGAAATTTTTGCTATACTTGAAACTTGTGAATTTTTATATGTTTATGCATGAATTTGATAGATATGCATATTATATGATGTGTTTGAATGAATAGAGGGGGTTTAAAAGCTGTTAGGAAAAAATCGGGTAAATTTGAGTTTTTGATGAACTGGAGGCAAAATGGTCATTTCACACCCCTTGAGCTTTTATGGAAATTAACATCATATTTGATGGTAAAAAGGAATATCAGGACATGAAAATAGTGGTTTAATAATTAAATGAATTATTATTGGAAAGTTAAAGCCGGTAGAAAATAATTCCGGGCAAAGCTGCTCGGATAGGGATACCATTTGAACTAGGGTTAGTTTAGTCTTTTCCTTTGGATTATGGACTTATTTGGTATATGCAAGCCTATGGTATCACTTTAGGCTAACCTAAATCAAACCATTGGATGAAAAGATGAAGAATTGAATGGTTAGTAAGCTAGGTTTCACAATTTTTACCATAAGATCAATGCATAGGATAACCAACTTGATATTTAAAGTGATTTTTTCCACCTCTTCATCTTCCTTATCAAATTCACCAAC
>CANXYC012023333.1:0-12765 GCA_948193065.1 Aleurites moluccanus | reverse complement strand
CGGTAGCCTTGCTACCTCAATGTGCACACATGCTTGGCCAGGCATGCGCCAAGAGCTCCTGGCCCCCTCTAGGTGGAACACTGATAAAAACCCTATCGGCTGGGCTCCCAAAGTGAACAATGGACCAATGAATTTACTCTCATTGGGAAGAGCGTTCTATCCATGGGTCATGGGTTTCAATCTCATAGAAAGTATATTGGTCGCAAGACCATCATCAACTGATATCATTCAAATCGGGTTCACAAACAAGGAATATATGCACTTGATCCAAGAATATTGATCAAGTCATTTACATTGTTCAAGTATATAAATATACATGCAATAGTATAATTAATATAGGAATACTTTGGTCATTTTAATTTTCAAAGAACAATAATTAAATAGAATGTTCATACTTACCTCTTACACAATTTCTCTTAAATTCCTCTTAGCAATCTGCCCACTTATAATTCCTCAATCAAATTTGAATTTCTTCTCCTAAGATATTCCCCAAATATACAAAAATTAGGGCTTCTCCAAACCAATAATATTCAACATGATTTCCTAATAATTAATTATCTTAGAGTCTCTATTCTTAATTTTCAACAACAATTTCATTAATCTCTTTAAAGAAAACTGCATTAAATTGGTATTAAATTTTCGGAGTTACTGTTCATGGCAGTTTCACCCGATAGATTTCTCCCACATTAATTACCATTAATAGCTTTAGATCACTAGCAATAAATTCTGGATACCAATATTAATTATCCTAACCCATAGACTTAAGTAAATCCAAAGAAAATAACTTACGAAGAAAATTTACCTTATTACCTTCAAATTGAAATTTCTGCAAATACTGCTCAAATCTTGATGATTCTGCCTTAATATAGACTAATCTAGAAGTCTATTGCATTAATCTGAGTATTAATGCCTTATAATATAAAATGGAACAAATCTGAGAAAAAGACTGAATTTAACAGAAGAAGAAGAAGAGAAAAATTGTGAAAAATTGTTGCTAAGGGTGCTAGGGTTAAATAGGCTACTGCCCCTGAAACACGCTAACCAGCTCGCCAAACTGCCTCGGCAAAGCTCCCTTGCCTAAGCCAGCTCACCGTTCTCACTTCCCATTCCTAGCTCGCACTTCCAGCTCACCTCAAATCAGCCATCTTTCTCCGTAACTCCATCAATCCTCTCATCATCTCCACTCTCCAAGGGTCATCGCCCCTCTCTGAATCCTTTAAAGTTCGTCAGGATCTAGACGGCCCTTTTGAAATTGCAATCTCCCTCACTAATGACTCATTGGAGGCTACCTCTACCTCCCTGGTATCTTTGTCCCTATCATCGAACATCTCTGTAATCTGTCAGGAAAAATGAAAATATACTCAGAATATGACAAAAACGCAGAATAATAACATGTAACAGATGATAATAGCCAAGGAAGACAAAAGAAATCCTATGCTCCATGGTATACTTAATTCTACCCCATTATGTACTTAATCATTATTCCTCTATAATTCATGTACTATTCATCTATAACCTAAAATTCACAGTCTGTAACCTAGAGCTCTGATACCACCTTTGTCATGACCCATTTTCGGATCGCGATGGTCCTAGGGCACGGGAGATGCCAATGGCGACCGACACCCATAGAACCCAGTATCACATGCACAGTCTATAAACCACAATATATTATCCATTTTAATTAATTACCATCCATTTTGATATTATGTAATTCATTCTGTTATTTGCTACAATTGGCTATAACAATCCATATATCATATCATATAATCATTATACAACTCATAATATCATCATAAACATATATACATGTTCATTTCCTAGCTAACCCATACATACCATATGAAGCAGCTAGATTATGACCATCAAAATAATAATTCAAAATCAGAATATATACATCAGTACTGCTAGCAGAGATCCTCGGATGACAGACGACATGATTCTGCTATTTACTCCTCTCCTGAAATGGGTAAACAAAGAAAAGGTGAGTATATAAGATACTCAGTGAATCTATATGTATCATCAAATAAACAATAGGTAATAATGGAGCAATGGGGCCAATAGGTCAGATAATAGTATATAGAATCAGTAATAGGTCACAATATAGCCAAGGAATAAAGTATAGGCTCGGTATTATATGGAAAGACAGATAAAGGGATGGACTATATGAAATCATATAATCTCCAGTAGAATCAGCATGGGCCATATATGAACATATAGTCTCCAATAGCATATCAATATCAATGAGCATAAGACTGATTAGGTCTTATGGCCAGGACCATAACCCCTCATAGCTAGGATACCAATAATACAATGTGCACATCGCTGACAGTATTTTCCCACTACCCTGTCGGATCGGTAGCTTTGTCAAGCCACGACAGTATTTTCCCACTACCCTGTCGGATCGGTAGCTTTGTCAAGCCACATTAGGATCAATATAAGGAAACAACATATTAATGGATACCATTATGCAACCATGGCATCCTCCATATCAATAAGCTCAATATCAATCAATTAGTTATCAATAAGATCAATGGCATTGTAATAGGTGGCATTCAAATAATGGTACATGGTTTGGTAATCAATAAAGATATGGAACAAAAGTTAACTCGGCAAGGGAAAACGGTAGGCCAATTGGCATGCCAACATCGCTGGCGACAATGGTATTCAAATGGTAGGCCTATGGAATGCAAACAATAGGCCAAAGACCAAATAAACTAGGCATTTAAACAAACACATTGTGGGCATACAATGGCAAACCAATAGGTTAGGTTAGGGTGCAAATTTGACTTGCCCAACTCAACTAACAACAAACCACATTTGCAATTATACAATAGGCATTCAAAAGGCAAGATTAAACAACATAAAATTGGATCAAATGGCTAAGGAAAACATGAAGAAAACAAACAAAATATAAGGGCATGAATAGTGCTAATCAATTCTGCCAAAATCAAGTTTCCATACAAGGGTTCCAATTTCAATTTCAACATAATAGGCATGTCAAAGGATGCATATCATACTCACTTAAGCTTCCAAATAGCTTTGGAAAATTCAATTCCACCCAATTTCACCAAATGAGCCAATAGGCACACCTTTGTCAAAACTTGAATTCTACACCAAACCAATCATCAATTAGTTACCTATTAACTTCCAATCAACATATTCTAACATCAATTAACAAAAACTAACACTAATTCAAGTAGCTAAGTTATACAACTTCCATTAGGTTAGGGAAGCTATCAATTTGCATCAATTGATGCAATTAACCATAAAACCCATCTAATTCATCATCAAATTCATTTAAATAAACCGTAAATTCAAACAAAACAATTGGTTACCTAATAGTGATGAAGAAACCAAAATGGTGAAGCCTCTAAATCCTTGGTTTCCTTTGCTTTTTCTTACGAATTGATGATGAAGATAGATAGAACTAGATTTAGACTTAATTTTTCTATGATTTGTTTAAGAGATTTGGTGAAGAATGAAGAAGAAATGGGGGAGGGTGGTTCGGCCATCATGGAAGAGAGAAAGAAGATGATGGAAATTTGTCTAAGTCATTCTTTTATATAAAACTCAATTGAAAAAATTATAACTTAATCCTTAAACTTTCATAAGTTACACTTTGACCCCAACTTCTTCTGTAATTTATTCTGACAATTCTGTCAAGATTTGGATTCCAATGTGGGAAGTCAATAAGATTATTTTAATTTATACTTATTTATAAAAATGGTTTCAGAGTCATTTTGTAACTCTGACAGACCAATTTCCACTATTCACCTTAAACTTCCTTTTATTTATAATTTTGTCATTGGTTACGTTTTCAGTGTTCCTAAATGATTTTCAATTCTTTCTTTTTACCAAAATTACACATGCATATTGATGATCTTTTTCCCCTGGTCAACTTCAAAAATTCTTCTGTTGACCAGACTGCTAATTTTCCGACACCACCGCTTTCCGGAAAAGTAACTAGTTCGCTTTCTAACTGTGTCTCTAAAATTATTTCCCATCGTTTCAAGACTTATGAACCATATACTAAGAACAAAATCAAACATGTATGTTATCACTTTCTAGGGTATTACATAATGAAAGAACTTAAGTAATGTTGAAGCTTATGGCATGCCCAAACTAAAGTGAGGCACAATTGCTTGATTTAGTTGTACTTAAGAATGAGCTAGAATTTGCTTATTCAAATGATAGATGGAATTCTCTTTATAAGAATTTTTGGCATTTTGGGTAAGCATTGCTCTCATGGCTTCTTGAGTAACAGAAAGGTATAATAGCAAAGGTTTACCAAGCCTAGACGGTTGCAAGACAGGAGAATTTAGTAGGTACTGCTTGATCTTTTCTAAAGCCTGCCGACATTCATCATTCCATTCCTTAGGAGATCCTTTCTTTAATAACTTAAAGATAGTTCCACAAACGTCAGCCAGTTGAGAAATGAATCGACTGATGTACTGCAAATGCCCTAGAAATCCCCTAATCTCTTTCTCTGTTTTTGGAGCTGGCACCTTTAAGATGGCTCCTGATTTAGTTAGGTCTACTTTTATCCCTTTTTTACTTACCATGTGGCCCAGGAAAAAACCTGAGGACACACCAAAAACACACTTTGTCGGAATCAACTTTAGATTGTACTATCTCAATCTAAGGAAAATGCCTTAATGCATCTATGTGTCCTTCTGCTGTTTTGGACTTGATAACCATGTCATCAACGTATACTTCCACATCCTTGTGAATCATGTCATGAAAAATAGCTGTAGCCATTCTCTGATATGTTGCCCTAGCATTCTTTAAACCAAAACGGATGACCTTGTAGCATTAGGTGCCTCATTCTGTCACAAAGGTTGTCTTTTTCTTATTAGGTGGATAGACTTATATTTGATTATACCCGTATATAAATCAGTCTAGGAGACTATCTCAGATCCGGCCATACGATCAACCAATAAGTCTATATGAGATAAAGGAAAATCATCTTTTAGCAAGCCTTATCCATCCTTCTGAGTACATGCATTATTTTGGCTAACCACAAGGGGCAAGTAATAGGCTCGATAAAACTATTTTTAAACAACTTGGGAACTTCTTGAGAGACCATTTTGCCTTTAATCTTCACAAGTTCTGCTTTACAGGCTTCATATTCCCTAGGGTTGGAATCTTATATATTGTTATACTTGGGTCAATACTCGTCATATGCTCGGGTCCTTAGGCAAAGACATTTAAGAATTCCTGAACTGTTTTGAATAAAGAAGCCTTGCAAAATGATGATGCCATATATGCAATTTTCATTATTTATGCCAAAGTTAATTAATTCTTTTTTTTTTTCTATTTTTTCCTCTCTTTTTTTCTTTATTTTTTTTTCCATTTTTTTCTTTTTTCTTTTTTTTTTTTCATTTTTCATGATTTTTTTCACATGTTTTTTTTTTTCACTCAAATTGGATAATTAAAATGAAAAGGAAGATATAAGAAGAATTCAAACTTTTATTATGAAAAAGAGTACCATCATCCATGGTTACATCAAAATTGTAGGAAAGAACAAAAAGGTCGATTATAGACTCGAAAAAGAAAATAAGAAGAATACTTGACTCAAAAGACCCTAACTATGACTCATACTTGGACTTAGACTCTGATTTGAATTCAATCTTAGACAGGTCAGATTAACTGGACTTGAATTCCTCCATAAACTATGCTAATTTAGGCTTTGGTTAATGACGTGGGGTCTATTTCCACTTACCTTCCTCCTAATCTGAATCTTCAGACTTGAAGGGATTGAAAACGGTCCGAAGGTAAATGAGGGCATAGGATATCGGGCTAGGGGGAAGGATATCTCTAATGTCAATGATATCTTGGATTTTGTGTCTTAAGTTCTTGTACGCATCTGTTTTATGCCCAACACTTTGATGATAATCACAATACTCATTCATATTCTAGCTTTTAGGCAAAGGGTTAGGTAGTACCTTTGATTCTAAAGGTGTGATCAGTTTAGATTCCAAAGCCTTCTTGTAAGCAAAGCTTAAGGGCATACCTAAATCCATGAATTTCCTTTTCAGAGATTTACTCTTTGGTTTGGTAGAGGTAATGGAAGTGAAGGTGTTATTCTTCTTGTATCTTTTCTCCATTAGGTAGCCTTGTTCTAACACAACAGTATTTCTCTTCACAGCTTTTCCATGGGTGAATGGGTGAAGGTTTCCTTACCTTGAAAAGGATTCAAGGAAAAGGAAGGGTTGGTGTTGGTCAGGTTAACTCAAGGTGTATTTGAAGAGCTTGGATCAGTTGGTTTGGTCTTGGTCTGATTCACGAATTTTATGTCTTCAATATGGGAATTCAAGTCTTTGGTCACATAGGCCAGTGCATTGTGGAAGCTGATTTGTTGAGCGGTCAGGGCTTTGGAAAAGTCGGCTTGTTGAGAGATCAATATTTCATTGAAGCTGGCTAGTTGAGCGATTAAGGCTTCGTTGTAGCAGATTTGTTGAGCACTAAGGGTGGATTTGAGCATGGCTTCAAAATTATCCTTTTGCCTTTTGATGAGGGTGGTAAGAAGTGTATCCATAGCATCCATATTGGTTAGGTTGGCCATTGGTACCTTTTAAAGATAAGGAAATGGATTAGTGCATGGAAGAGAAAACCTAACTCTATTCTAGGTTTTTAGGGGAAAGAAAAATCTAACTCTATTCTAAGCTTATAGGGAAAAGGACACCTAACACTGTTCTAGGTTTATAGGGAAAAGGACACCTAACTATATTCTAGGTTTATAGGGAAAAGGACACCTAACTCTGTTCTAGGTTTATAGGGAAAAAGAAAAACCTAACTCTATTCTAGGTTTTTAGGGAGAAGGAAAACCTAACTTTGTTCTATGTTTTTAGGGAAAAGAAAAACCTAACTCTGTTTTAGGCTTATAGGAAAAAGGATACCTAACTCTGTTCTAGGTTTTTAGGGAAAAGGAAAACTTAACTTTGTTCTAGGCTTATAGGGAAAAGTACCCCTAACTCTATTCTAGGTTTTTAGGAAAAAGGAAAACCTAACTCTGTTCTATGTTTTTAGAGAAAAGGAAAACCTAACTCTGTTCTAGGCTTATAGAGAAAAGGACACCTAACTCTATTCTAGGTAGGTTTTTAGAGAAAAGGAAGACCTAACTCTGTTCTAGGTTTTTAGGGAAAAGGAAGACCTAACTTTATTCTAGGCTTATAGGGAAAAGAACACCTAACTATGTTCTAGGTTTTTAGGAAAAAGGAAAACCTAACTCTGTTATAGGCTTATAGGAAAAAGAACAGCTAACTCTGTTCTAGGTTTTAGGAAAAGCTATGCATTGCAAATTTCTAGGAAATTGATTCCTAAAGTAAGGTGGGCCAAAGTTATTTAGATTTTAGGATTTTGGGCATTACTCTAAAGCACAGAGGTCAAAGGGTAATTGGGCTTGGAGAGATCTTGGTGCCAATTGGGTTTAGGCTTTGTGAGATCTTGGTGCCAACTGGGTTTAGGCTTTATGAGATCTAGGTGCCAACTGGGTTTAGGGTTTGTGAGATCTAAGTGCCAACTGGGTTTGGGTTTTGGAGAGATCTTGTTGCCAAATGGGTTTTGGGTTTTGGAGAGATCTTGGTGCCAACTGGGTTTGGGCTTTGGAGAGATCTTGGTGCCAACTGGATTTGGACTCGGAGAGATCTTTGTGCCAACTGGGTTTGGGCTTTAGTGAGATAATGGTGCCAACTGGCTTTGGGCTTTGGGTTCACTTGAGTAAGAGGTGCTTGAGGCTGATAGACCTTGGGTCCACTTAGGTTAAGAGGTGTTTGAGGTTGATGGGCCTTGGTTCCATTTGGGTTGAGAGGTGTTTGAGTTTGATGGGCCTTGGGTCCATTTGGGTTGAGAGGTGTTTGAGGCTGATGGGCCTTGGTTCCATTTGAGTGAGAGGTGTTTGAGGCTAATGGGCCTTGGGTTTATATGGGTGAGTGTTGTTTAAGGCTAATAGGCCTTGGTTCCATTTGAGTGAGAGGTATTTAAGGCTGATGGGCCTTGGGTCGATTTGAGTGAGAGGTAATTAAGGTTAATGGGATTAGGGTCCATTTGGGTTAGTGTTGTTTGAGGCTAATGGGCCTTAGGTCCATTTTGGTTGGCTCTCAACTAGTTCAAGGTACACCCTAGACTCATTAAAAATGGAATGCATACTTTATGAATCATGAATGCTTGTATGCATGTGTATGAAGAAAATTGCTTCATGATGACAGCTTAACATTATTATGGTTCATAGGCCCTAAAGTTCGAGGTCTAATGTTCATTATATGAAGCCTAGGTGGTTTGGTATAAGGGTACCCGTCACACTAGAGCAGTGATATACCTAACCACATATGAAACAATGAGTTTCGCGTGGGTTCAATAGTACGACTGCTCGTTACACCTCAAAAATGATTTGAAGATTCGTCGCAGGGTGGATGCTTTCGCTATCTCCCAACATACTCAAAGAGAGTTGTCAGATCAATTCTACTCGTTATCCAAAGGTTGAATTTCGTAACTGGTAATGTAGTGATACATGAAAATCAAAGTTAAACTAAAAGCCAAGTAAAAAGTCACTTTTGAAAATATTTTCAACCAATTAGTAGTCCTCTTTAAATTTTAAAAAAGTTTGTCCCCAATGGAGTCGCCAACTGTAAGGCCTCTCTCAAGCACCGCGTCCGGGTCCACTTTAAAATGGGATCGAAATGCTCATTTGGGACAATTTCTCACGGAGGAGACGACCTTAACGCCTTTTATTTGAAAATGATTTTGAATTTTGAAGTCACCACCTTAAGTTATTTTTATTGGAAAAATTTAAGGAAAAAATCCATTTTGACTCCAATTTTATCCCAAAGGAAAAAAGTGCAATAGTCTTTGAAATCAAAGAGGATTCGGGGACTAGGCTTTCGGTTGAACTTGGCTTTTAATTTTAACCTTGATTTAAAATTATTTTTATGAATAATTAAAGAATGACTCATAAGATGCATGAGCAAGTAAATAAATGGATGAACAATTGAGATGTAATCAATCAAGCAAAACAATTAAAAGAAAGCGATAAAAGTAAATTATTACACCTCAAAATCCCAAAATAGGGGATATCAACTCTAGCCCTTATGGGTTCTAGGTTGATCACACATTCCCCAAATAATACATTCAACAAATAAAATAAATAACAAAAGAAAAAGAGAAGGGTTTTGTCTTTTTTGGATTTAAAGCTTTTATACAGCTTACCTGCGTATCTTGTTGAATGGGAATCAAAATCCACGCAGTTCTTCCTTCTAGCGAAGGAGGGTTGATTTTATGCCCAATTTATCATATTTTAATTATTTATTTTGATTCTCTACCAAAGTAAAGAAGATGAGTTAAGAGACCATACCTTTGCCCTAGCTCTTAGAAGTGGCAGCAGTCGGATTGCACTTTTAGGTCAGAGTTCTACCTTGGATCTGATGAAGCCCGAGGAAATGGGTTGAAATATCTTCTTAGCTCTTAAGAAAACAAATTGACAGAGGGACCTCGCTTAGAAAAAATAACTTTGAGGCTCAATACGCCCTTAATAGCAACTCTTTAAACTCAAAGAAAGCTAAAAAAAGAAGAAATTATGACTTGGAGAGGAAAAAGACGAAATCAAATAGTGAAAATTTAAACTAAATGATTTTTTGTCTTCTTCTTCTTGTCTTTTGTTGTTCTTGTGCCCTTGTTGTTTTTGTGTCTTGTTTTGAAAGGTGGGAGGAGGCTTTCTATTTATAATAGAAGTTTGGGGAGTCAAATCCCATCATTTTCCAATATGGGATTCGGAAAAAATAGGTTTGGAAAGGAGCTGCTGCCGGCAAGAGGAGCTGGTACTGCCGGAGGGGGTGGCGATGCCGCTAGGGTTCTTAGCGACACAGGAGCTGAAAGGGCATGGCGGTTGCCACCCAAAGGGGGTGGCAGCGCCAGTAATGCCATGCCTAGAGAGTGGCAGCTCTGGTCCGACTTCATCCAAGGGTCGTTCTGAGTCCATTCGAGCGCGAGTTTGGATCCGGTGAGTGCCGTTCAGCTTGGCATGAGTCTGAGGGGTGTAAAAAATCAGTGTTCATAAATACAAGTTCAAAATATGTCAAGAAGACATATTTATACTGGTGACAAAGAAAGTCACCCATTTTAGCAAATTTGATAATAATTGATTTCTTAAGGAAATTAACGAAGATCATTTCATCAAGCACTTGGTGTGTACCACTTTAGGATTAAATAAATATAGTTTTGGGACATATTGATCAAAAGCCAAAGTTCACAATTCAATCCCCAATGACAACAAACACAAAGGCATTATCAAACAGGGTTTATATACATTAATAAACAATACAATCAGAGATTGATTTCAAGGAAAATTCAAAGGAAACTCAAATGAAACACTTTGGCCAAAAGGCTGCAAGAATTTAAATAGATTCAAATTGATCAAAAAAAGATTTAAACATGCATAATAATATACATATAACTCACCAGAACAGACAAATCGATCGTTTACACGATAAAACGCCTATTTGCCTATAACAGGCAAAAGCAGTGTTCTTCGGTTTTCTTCGATTCTATAATAAATTTTACCACATATTTAGCCTTAAATGGATGCTAACTAACATATTTAAACATTAATTAGAATTATGCAATCCTATACAGAAAATCCATTTCAAACATAAACCTAGTTTTAGGTTTTCTCCAATTTCGATCCAATTTTGAAATCTATCAATCTAATCATGTTTATAATTATTTATGTAGTTTAAAGGAATCAAAAGAATGAAGAAGACATCATCCTCACCTGAATTCTTCAAGTGGCCGAAATTTAGGTTTGGAGTTTCATCAATTTCTAGCTTGAATTTCTTGGAATTTTCGAAGGAAACTAGCTTAATCGGTAGTTTAACCGAGTTTTCTATCGATTTTGCTTGAAGTTTGGATGAAATTGGTGGAGTTTTGGAGGAGGAGAGTTTCAGATGGTTGGCTATGTAATATGGAGGAAAATTTTCTATTTAATGAAGAATTAGAACATATTTATATGAATTAACTTTCAGTTAATTCGATTTTTCCCCTCGACACTTCTCGTATTCGCATTTTGAACCCGAAATTTATAACTATTTTTTTTTTGTCCCATTTCAATTATGAAATAATATTTATTATATTTCACCAGCTTATGAGTCTAATGGTGATATTAAAAATTTAAAATTCTGAACTCATTCGTTAATCAAAACGTCAACGTACTTACCTAGCCACCGGGTCAATTTTTAGCGATTTGTCAAATCGCGCAAGTATGATGTTCTAATGTCTAAAATAACTTTATTTATGCTTAAATAACATATATTCAAAGTTATATAAATAAAATTTGAGGGTGTTACAATAATAGACATGCTAAAGAAGGGGCAATAGTAGGATTGGTCCCCATCGTGCCAACAAGCCTTTCACAATTTAAAGAAGGCAATCATAGAGGAACTAGTGTTGGAACTATCAGATTATTCCAAGCCTTTTGTGGTGCACATGGATGCTTCACACTTTTCCATTGGGGGTGTGCTCATGCAAGATATGCATCCAATTGCTTTCGAAAGTTGGAAGCTTAATGACATCGAGAGGCGGTACACAATACAAGAGAAGGAGATAACCCTGTAGTGCTTTGCTTGCATACTTGGAGGGACTACTTGCTCGGGAGCAAGTTTGTTTTCAAGATCGACAATCTTGCCACTAGCTACTTCCAAACTCAAAAGAAGTTTTCTCTGAAGCAAGCTAGATGGTAAGACTTCCTAGTAGAGTTGGACTGTGTTATGGAGTACAAGCTAGGCAAAGCGAACTTTGTTGTTAATGCTTTGAGCCAAAAGGTTGAACTTGCCAACTTGAGCCATCCACAAAGTAACTTGATGGATCAAATCAAGGAAGGGTTAAAGCATGATCCATTGGCTAAGTCCTTTCTAGCTCTCATCTAAGAAGGCAAGACTAGAAGGTTTTGGCTATAAGGAAATTTGTTATATACAAAAGGACAGAGATAATATATGCCACTCCATGACAACTTGTGGAGGGAAGTGCTAAAGGAATGCCATGATAGCAAGTGGGCAGGTCATTCGGCATACACCAAACACTTGCATTGTTAGAGGAATCATATTATTAGCCTTGCATAAGGGACGATGTGGAGGTTTATGTGAAGACTTGCCTTGTCTATCAGCAAGACAAAATGGTGCAAGATGTCCCATTCGGCTTGCTAGAGACACTTCCCATTCCGGAGAGAGCACGGGAGAGTGTCTTGATGGATTTCATTATTGTCTTACCATTATCTGAGGGGTATGGTTGGATCCTTGTTGTGGTGGTGTTCATCCACATACCAAAGGATTGTTCCGTAGAGAAGGCTGCCCAATTATTCTTGAAGCATGTTGTGAAGTATTGGGGCATGCCTAAGTCCATTCTGAGCAATATAGATGCTCGCTTCACTGGCAAGTTCTAGACATATTTGTTCAAGCTCTTAGGCACCGAGCTTAAATTCTCAAAAAGCTTTCATCCTCAAATTGGTGGCCAAACTAAAAGGGTGAATACACTAATGGATCTTTACTTATGGCACTATGTGAGTGCTAACTAGCGAGATTGGGCTAAGTTATTGGATGTGTTGGATTTGTGCCCTAAAGACCAATCATCAGATGATTGTTTTTGGTACATTTTATATCATGATTTATATATTTATGGCTTTCATTATTATGATTATTTGAATAACTGCGTAATATAAATTATTATAATAATGTCTCTAGAATAAGATATTCTAAAATCATCTCTAGTCAAGTATTATTG
>CANXYC012023149.1:0-13596 GCA_948193065.1 Aleurites moluccanus | reverse complement strand
CTACTTAAGGATTATGACTGTGAGATCCTTTATCACCTGGGTAAGGCCAATGTAGTGGCTAATGCACTGAGCAGGAAATCCATGGGCAGCTCATATTGTGATTGGCTGGAGGCCATTGATCCGAGAGATGAGGGAGTTGGCAGATTTGGGAGTGGAGTTGGAGTTGGGATCCCAGGATCGTAACCAGGCTCTGATAGCCCAATTTCGGGTGAAGTCACTGTTGCTTGATGATATAAAAGTGGCTTAGGATAGGGATCCTTATCTACTGAAGCTCAAGAGAGAGGTACGGAATGGAAAAATGATAGATTTTACAGTAAAGGATGGGGTACTGAAGTGTGGGAAGCGTATATGTGTACCGAATTTTGATGGGCTACGGGATTGAATTTTGAGAGAGGCTCACTATTCAGCATACAGTGTACATCCAGGGATTACCAAGATGTACCACGATTTGAGGGATGTGTATTGGTGGCCCGGTATGAAGAGAGATATATCTCAGTTTGTGTCAAAATGCTTAGCCTGTCAGCAGGTTAAGTTTGAGCATCAGAAGCCATCAGGGTTGCTTCAGTAGATTGAGTTGGCAGAGTGAAAATGGGAGCAGGTTGCTCTAGATTTTATAGTGGTTCTACCGAGGACTACCAGGGGTTATGACTCCATATGGGTGATTGTAGACCGTTTGATGAAGTCTGCTCATTTTCTGGAGGTTAAGACCAGCTACACAGCAGCCCAGTATGCATAGATGTATGTGGACAAAATTGTGTGGCTTCATGGAGTTCCTTTGATGATCATTTCATATAGGGGTACACAGTTCACTTCTCGGTTCTGGTAGAAGTTTTAAGAGGCTATGGGTACCCAGTTATAGCTCAGTACTGCTTTCCATCCGCAGACTGATGGGCAGTCGGAAAGGACAATCCAGACTTGGAGGATATGCTTCAGTTGTGTGTTCTGGATTTCAAAGGTAACTGGATTATTATCTACCATTGATTGAGTTCTCCTATAACAACAACTATCACTCTTCTATTGGTGTGGCTCCATTTGAAGCACTATATGGTAGAAAATGTAGATCTATAGTGTGTTGGGTGAAGCCAGGAGAGAAGCAGCTTGAGGGGCCAGAGTTGATCAAGGAGACAATGGAAAAGGTGCCTATGATCAGAGATCGGATGAGGACTGCCTTCAGTAGGCAGAAGAGTTATGCTGATCCGAAGAGGAAGGATGTACATTTTGCAGTTGGTGATCATGTCTTCCTTAAGGTCTCACCAATGAGGGGTATTATGAGATTTGGGAAGAGGTGAAAATTATCACCAAGGTTTATAGGCTCGTTTGAGATTCTTGAGAAGATAGGTAATGTGGCCTATAGATTGGCTCTTCCACCTAGCATGAGCCACGTACATCCAGTTTTTCATATCTCGATGCTGAGGAAGTATGTATCTGATCCATCTCACATATTGGAGGTTCAGGATGTGGATCTTAGTGAGGACTTGTCTTATGAGGAGCTTCCAGTGGAGATCATTGATCGACAAGTTAGACAGCTACGAAATAAGGAGATCTCGATGGTTAAAGTGCTTTGGAAGAACCAGTCTATGGAGGAGTGCACTTGGGAGAGTGAGCAGGAGATGAGGAGCAGATATCCATTCTTGTTCCAGCAGTGAGGTATGTATCTATTTAAATTCGAGGACGAATTTATTTGTAGGGGGCTAGAATGTAATACCCTAGAAAGTTCTAACATACATGCATGATTTAGTTCTTAGTATGTGGTTCATACATCTTGAAATGATGGGAAATAATTTTAGAGACATAGCTAGAAAGCGAATTTATTACTTTTCCGGAAAATGGCGGTGTCAGGAACATTGCCAAGAAATTAGTAGTCTAGTCAACAGAAGAATTTCTGAAGTTGACCTGGGGGTAAAAGATCACTATAAAACATGTGTAACTTTGGTAAAAAGAAAGAAGTGAAAATCATTTAGGAATACTAAAAAAGTAACCAATGGCAAAATCTTAAATAAAAGAAAGTTTAAGGTGAATAGTGCAAATTGGTCTATCGGAGTTACAGAATGACTTTGAAAATATTTTTATAAATAAGTATAAATTAAAATAAGCTTATTTACTCCCCACATTGGAATCCAAATCCTGACAGAATTGATAGAATAAATTATAGAAAAAGTTGGGGTCAAAGTGTAATATATGAAAGTTTGAGGATTAAGTTATAATTTGCCAAATTGATTTTAATATATATTATGCCCTTAGAACAAAAGCTATCATCTTCTTCCTTCTTCATTGTTGTGGCTGAACCATTTCCTTCTCTTCTTCCCTCTCATTTCTTCATTTCCAACCAAATTTCCTTAAGAAAAATAATAGAAAACTTGAGTTTAGGCATTGTTCTTCCATTCCCCACCATTAATTTGCTTGGAAAGCTAAAAGAATTCAAGGAATAATTGCTTGAAGATTTCGGCTAGGATTCCATATTGAGGTAAGGAATTAATTTGTTTAATTTTATTGTTTATTTAGATGATTTATGAGTTGAATTTGATGGGTATGGTGTTAGATTGCATCAATTGATGCAAATTGATAGAAATCCCTAAATTGCTAAACCTAATGGAAGTTGTTTAACTTAGCTATGTCAATTGGCATTAGATTTTATTAATTAATGTTAGAATATGTTAATTGGAAGTTAATAGGTAACTAATTGATGATTGGTTTGATGTAGAATTCAAGCTTTGACAAAGGTGTGCCTATTGGCTCATTTGGTGAAATTGGGTGGAATTGAATTTTCCAAAACTATTTGAAAGTTTAGGTGAGTCTTATATGCATCCTTTATCATGCCTATTATGTTGAAATTGAAAATTAAAACCTTATATGAAAGTGCATTGTTGGCCGAACCTCAATTACTATTCACATTGCCTTATTTTGCTTGATTTTTGCCATGTTTTCCATAGCCAATTTGATCCCATTTGATGTTGTTTTATATTGTTTCTTTGATGCCTATGTTATTATTACCAATGTGGCTTATTGTTGGTTGAATTGGGCAAGTCAATTTTGCACCCTAACCTAACCTATTGGCTTGCCATTGTATGCCCACCATGTGTTTGTTTAAATGCCTAGCTCATTTGGTCTTTGGCCTATTGTTTGCATACCATAGGCCTACCATTTGAATGCCATTGTTGCCAGCAACGTTGACATGCCAATTGGCCTACCGTTTTCCTTCGCCGTGCCAACTTTTGTTCCATGTCCTTATTGACTACCAAACCATTTATTGTTATTCATATACCATCTATTGCTATGCTACTGTTTGATATTGAGCTTATTGATATGGAGGATGCCATTGTTGCATAATGTATCCATTGATATATTGTTTCCTTATATTGATCCTTATGTGGCTTGACAGAGCTACCGACCCGACAAGGTAGTGGGAAAATACTATCAGCGATGTGCATATTGCATTATTGGTACCCTAGCTAGGAAGGGTTATAGTCCTGGCCATAATACCTGATCAGTCTTATGCACACTGATATTGATATGCTACTGGAGACTATATGTTCACATATGGTCCATACTGATTACTGGAGATTATATGATTTCATATGGTCCATCCCTTTATCTGTCTTTCCATATGACACCGAGCCCATACTATGTTACTTGACTATTCAGTAACCTGTTATTGATTCTGTATACTGTTATCTAACCTATTGGTACCATTGATCCGTTGTTACCTATTGATTATTTGTTCATGCATATAGATTCATTAAATGTCTTATATACTCACCTTTTCTTTGTTTACCCATTTCAGGAGAGGAGTATAGTGCAGAATCCTGTCGTCTGTCGTCCGAGGATTTTTGCTAGCTGTTCTGATATGTATATTCTGATTCTGTATTATTTTTGATATTCATAGTCTAGCTGCTCCATGGGGTATGTACGGGTTAGCTAGGAAATGAACATGTATATATTTATGTATCTAATGATATTTGATGATATATGATGGGTATATGGTATGCTAGTATAACTGTTACAGCCAATTGCAGTAAATTACAGAATAACAGAATGGTGGTAACTAATTAAAATGGATAATATACTATGGTTTATAGATTATGCATGTGATACTGGATTCTACGGGTGCCGGTCGCCATTGGCATTTCCCGCATACTAGGACCGTCGCGATCCAGAAATGGGTCATGACAGTCAAACCCTTTGTCATTGTATATCTACTTGTTATTGTTATTCCATTGGTTATATTGCTACTTGAATTAATTAATAATGAATTATTGATACTTGGTGACATCATTGTTGTGTAATGGTATCTAATGACTTGTTCCTTACTTTTATTGACTCCAATGTGGTTTGACAGAGCTGCCGCTCCAACAGGGTAGTGGGTACATATTGTCTACAATGTGCACATTGTATAATGATACCCTAGTTGGGAAGGGTTAACAGTCCTTGCCATAAGACCTGATCAGTCTTATATTTACTGATACATGATAATACATATTATATGAGTTTTATGGCCCTACATCTGTCTTATCCATATGATATTTTTTCCATTGATTTGATTATTGACTTTACAATCATCTTCTATAACTTGATTCTACATTCTGATATTTTTTAGCAAACAGATATTATTATTTCATCTACCTATCCTTTATTGATGTTCCAGCTCATATTTATAATCGATGCATATTAGATTTACTGAGTATCTTATATACTCACCCTTTCATTTTTTTTTCCTATTTTCAGGTACAGAGTAGGAGGCAGAAATCCCAACTTTTGACTCTCTGTGGATTCCTGCAGTGTCTTTAGCAGTGTAATTAATTTTAAACACTTTATTTTATATGTTCATATCCTAGATACCCCATGGGTTGTATATGGTATAGTTAGTTTATGAACATATATGTATGGCATATTATGGAGTATAATTAATGTTATGGCATGATATGATGAATGTTATAGCCACTTGTAGTGGAAATAACAGACAAATTATAGAATACCAGAATGAATAATAAGTTATTGATTGATAAATTGATAGTAATTGATGATTGCATGAGATACTGGGTTCTACGGGTGCCGGTCGACTCTGGCATCTCCCACATTCTAGGACCGTAGACCGTCATATTCTGAAATCGGGATGTCACAGAGGTGGTATCAGAGCATAGGTTACAAATGAATAGTAACTAGGTTACAGAGAATAGTAACTAAGTACAATATAGGTAGAGTTAAGTAAACCATGGAGCATAGGAATTCTTGTTTCGTCTTTTATTGTATTCGTCAAGTATGTATAAGTATTTTGCATTTCTGTAATATGCTGAGTACGTGTTCTACTTTCTGATAGTTTACAGAGATGTTCGACGAAAGAGATAGGGATACCAGAGAGGCGGAGGTAGCCTCTAACGAGTCTCTAGTCAGGGAATTTTCAGTTTCAGAGGGACCATCCAAATCCCAATGGACTACAGAGGAGAGGAGTGATGACCCCTGGAGGTTGGAGATGATGCAGGGGATGATGGAGTTGCGTCGAAAACTAGCAGAATTGAGGTGGGAATGACAGAATATGCCGCCACCTCCAGCGCCAGCAGCAATGCCACCCCCTGTTGCACCAACTGCAGTTCCAGTTGCTCCAGCTCCTGTACAGCCAGCTGTGGTTCCTAGAGAGATTGTTGTACAGAGAGCCCATTGAGTTATTGATGAGGATAGAGTATCTATGTTTAACTTTCTGAAACTAAACCTGCCAGAGTTCAGAGGTGACAAAGGCGATGAGCCGATCAATTTTCTAGAGCAGGTTGAAAAGGTAGTTAAGAGACTACCTTATTTTAATATCAGGGCAGTATAGCTAGTTTTGTTACTGAAGAGGAAAGCCTGGACATGGTTTTCTTGACGGATGGAGCCCAAATTGTATAGTGATCATCCTCCTACTTGGGCAGAGTTCAGACAGGGACTGATTGATGAGTTTCTGACAGAATGAGTGAAGATTAGAAATCTGATATAGTTTAAGCAACTCGAGCAGGGTCGTAGGTCAGTGGAGGAGTTTATCAGACTGGGTAGGTATGCTACACAGATTGCTCCTACTTAGGCAGATTTGATCAGTAGGTTCAGAAAGGGTTCGCATGCTTCATTTCACAATGCTCTACTAGCTACAGAGTTCACATCTCTGACTACTATCATTGATAAGGCTAATCAGATGGAAGAAAAATACAAATTAGAGAGAGCAAAGTGGCACCAGAAAAGAAAGGGAGGACCCGGATCACAGGGTAAGAGAGGAGAGAGTAGCTCCCAGCCTAGACAGATTCAGCCAGTGCCTAGGTTTGATCAGAGACCTCCGTCTCGCAGTTATATCTTTCTGCTGCAGAATATATTGTAAACTTTTATGATCTGTGTAGATCTCACATTTCTCCCCATATAAGTAATGCCTCCAAATCTTTAAGGCCAATACAACTGCAGCCATCTCTAAGTCGTGTGTAGGATAATTTAACTCATGTTTCTTCAATTGATGAGAAGCATAAGTAATTACCCTCTTATCCTGCGTCAAGACACAACCAAGTCCGATCTTTGAAGGATAACAATATGCTATGAATTTGCCATTCTTTATTGGTAATGCCAGCACTGGTGCCAATGTAAGACACGATTTTAAAGTTTGGAAGCTCTTCTCACATTCATCAGTCCATGGGAATCTTTCTTGCTTTCTGGTCAGTTTAGTTATTGGAGCTGCAATTCTTGAAAAATCTTTAACAAATCGACTGTAGCAACCGGCCATACCTAAGAAACTCCACACTTCTGTTACATTAGTAAGTTGTGGCCAATTAGCTACAGCTTCCACCTTCTGTGGATCCACTTTAATGCCATCTTTTCCTACAATGTGACTAAGGAAACATAACTAAGTAAGCTAGAATTCACACTTTGATAGCTTAGCATACATATTATGCTATCGCAATATCTGCAACACTATTCTCAGATACTTTTCATGTTCTTGCTGGCTTGTGGAATAGATAAGAATGTCATTGTAATACCCTAGGAAGTCTTATCTTATATGCATGATCTAATTCTCAGTATGTGGTTTAAAAGTATTGAAATGATGGGAAATAATTTTTGAGACACAGTTAGAAAGCGAATGAATTACTTTTCCGGAAATCAGCGATGTCGAGAACACTACCGAGAAATTAGCTATCGGGTCAACAGATAAATTTCTGATTCTGACTAGGGGTAAAAGATCATATAAATTCATGTGTAATTTTGGTAAAAAGAAAGAGGTGAAAAATATTTAGAAATAATGAAAAAGTAACCAATGGCAAAACCATAAATAAATAGAACTTCGAGGTGAATAGTAAAAATTGGTCTGTCTGGGTTTTATAATGACTCTAAAACTATTTTTATAAATAAGTATAAATTAAAATAAGCCTTTTGAATCCCCACTTTGAAATCCAATTCATAACAAAATTTTCAGAATAAATTACAGAAGAAGTTGGGGTCAAAGTATAATTACATGAAAGTTTAAGGACCAAAATGTAATTAGCCATTATTAACTTAATATAAAAGCAATGCCTTAAAAATTTCTCCATCTTCTTCTTCTAGCTTGGTGTTGGCCGAACCATTCCCTTTCCTTCTTCCTCCATTCTTCTTCATTTTTCCAACCAAATTTCTTAAGAAAAGTTAAAGAAAACTTAAGATTCACCTTTGTTCTTTCATCCTCCATCCTTGAATTGCTTGGAAAACTTAAGGAAACCAAGGAATTTCTTCCAAGGCATTTCGGCTAGATCATCACCTTGAGGTAAGGAATTGTTTTATTTAGTTTTATGGTTTATTTGAATAATTTAGACATTGAATTAGATGGGTTTTAAGTTAGATTGCATTAATTGATTTATTTGGATAGAAATCCCTAAATTACAAACCCTAATAAAAGTTGTTTGCTTTTGCTATTTTAATTAGTGTTAGATTATGATATTTGATCTTAGAATATGTTAATTGGAGACTAATGGATAATGATTTTGTGGTTATTTTGGTGTATAACACAAAGATTACACAAGTTGCTTATATTGCCTCCTTTGAAGGAAATTGGTGGAAATTAATTTTTCAAAGCAATTGGAAGCTTTAGGTGAGTTCTATATGCATCATTTAATATGTATATTGCATTGAAATTGAAATTGGAAACCTCCCTTGGATGACCCATTTTGGCCGAATGCCTTGTCACTATTCACTCTTTGATTTTTGCTTTGTTTTTCCTTTGGAATTCCATGCCATTTTGATCCTTTTAATTGTGTTTAATGTTGTATACTTGTTGTCTATTGTGTTGTTGACATTATGGCTTTGTTGTTGATTGAATGGGCTTTGTTAACCTTGCACCAAAACCTAGCCAAATTGCCCATTCAATATTGCCCACCAAGTGTTTGATAAAATGCCTAGTTATTTTGCCATTGGCCTATTGCATTTTCTTCCATAGGCCTACCATTTGAATGCCATTATCGCCAGCGGTATTGGCATGCCAATTGGCCTACCGATTTTCTTTGTATAACTAACCTTTGTTGTTTACCAAACCAATTATCATTGAATGTATATCGTATATTGCAATACCATTGATTGAATCGCTACTTGATTTGAATGATATTAAGCTTATTGCCTTGAATGATACCATTGTTGCATAATGGTGTCTATTGATATGTTTCATTCTTATATTGACCCTAATATGGCTTGACAGAGCTGCCGCTTTGACAAGGTAGTGGGTACATATTGTCGGCAATGTGCACATTGATTTACTGATGCCCTAGCTGGGAAGGGTTACGGTCCTGGCCATAAGACCTTATCAGTCTTATGCTTACTGATACTGATATTATTATAGAATGTATGTTTACATATAGTCTATATTGTACTGGCCTTATATCTATCTTTCCATATTATACCAAACCTATGATATACTTATTGACTATTCTGTCACCATTTGTTATTGATTCTGTAAACTGTTTATATTGACCTATTGATATCATCGTTCTATCTGTTACCCAATTATATTTATTGGTGATGCATATAGATTCACTGAGTATCTTATATACTCACCCATTTCTTTGTTTACCCATTTCAAGTGCTAAGTAGGTAACAGAATCCTCATTTCAGACTCTCTGTGGATTTATGCCATCTTTTGTCATCTATGTAATTATTTTGAATTCTGTAATTTTGGTGTTCATGTTCTAGCTGCTCCATAGGGTATGTATGGGTTAGTTAGGATATGAACATGTATCTGTATATATATGATGATGATGTTTATTGTATATAATGCTAATATGATATATGACGATGGATGTTATAGCCAATAACACTAAATTTCAAGCAGTTTACAGAATTGTAGAATGACAGAATGACTGATAATTAAGTAAAATGAATAATTAATTGATGGTTATAGATATTGTATGTGATACTGGGTTCTACGGGTATCGACCGCCATTGGCATTTCCTGCATCCTAGGGCCGTCGCGATCCAAAAATGGGTCGTGACAGTCATCTATGAATACAATGACAAACTTATTCAAATAGGGCTTGAACACCCGATTCATCAGGTCCATAAAAGTAGCAGGGGCATTGGCTAACCCAAATGGCAATACAAGGAATTCATAGTGACCATATCGGGTTCTGAAAGTAGTTTTAGACACATCTTCATTCTTAATTCTCAATTGATGATAACCTAATCTAAGTTCAGTCTTGGAAAAATAACTGGCTCCTTGCAATTGATCAAACATATCATCAATCCAAAGCAATAGATATGTGTTCTTTATGGTCACTTTATTCAACTATCAGTAATTAATATACATTCGCAATGAACTATCCTTCTTCTTGACAAATAACACAAGAACGCCCCACGGTGAACTACTGGGTCTGATAAACCGCTTATCCAGTGAGTCTTGCAACTGCACTTTTAACTCTTTTAGTTTTGTTGGAGCCATTCTGTAATGTGGGATTGAAATAGGGTCTGTACCCAAATAAACTTCAATCTCAAACTCAATCTCTCTCTCTGGTGGCAAACCTGGCAAAACTTTAGGAAACAAGTCTGGAAACTCATTCACAATAGGAATTTGATCAACTCCCATTAAAGTTTTCTGAGTATCCATTATACTTGCCAAGTATGCAGGATATCCCTTGCATAAGAGTCTCATTGCCCCAATAGCAGAAATAATTTCAATTCCCAAATCACTCTTATCACCCTAATACTCAAATTCATCATGCCTCTAGTTGAAATTTAATCTTCTTTTCATAATAGTCAATTACTGCATGATAAGTGGTTAACCAATCCATTCCTAATATCACATCCAATTCTAGCACAGACAATTTTATTAAATTAATTGGTAAAATTATACCCTCTATATCTACTTTACCACCCAGGTATTCATATTTTACCTGTATGGTCTCACCCAGGGGAGTAAATATTTCTAAAGTTATTAACATCAATTGTTTTTTAATTCCCAATTTAGATGCAAATTTGGGTGATACAAAGGAATATGTGGCACCAGAATCAAATAATATTTGAGCTATTTCACATGACACAGGAATCTTACCTATTACCGTCTTGCCTGATCTTTGAGCTTTCTGAGCATTAACTACAAAGACCCGACCTTGCCCTCTGCCACCTGATGCCTGACCACTAGTTTGTCCTTGTCTTGATCCTCTGCCTCTGCCTCTGCCCCCTGTGTCTCTCTAGTCATTTCTACTCATTTGTACAATAGGTTGTGAGGCTGTTGTAGTAGTCTGTTGTTCTCCTCACATTGGACAATTCTTCACATAGTGACCATGTTGGCCACATTTCAGGCATGCACCTGTCTGTCTTCTGCATTCACCTCCGTGCCTCTTCCCATAAAAATCACATATGGGAACATTAGTTGTCTGCACTGGTGGTCTAGATGACCCTTATGAAAATCTAGATGTAGACTGCCCTGTGGTACCTCTACCCTGACCTCCCTTATGACCACCTGTTTATGGTCTCTGCTCAGTTCTAACTGATGTAGTCTCTATTTGTCTCTACTGAGAACTCCCTTCACCTCTTCTCTGTTGTCTTCCAGTCTTAATCTTTCTTTTTTGTTCTCTTTTAAATCTTTCTTCTTTATATTTTTCTTCCATTTGATCTGCTTGATCAACAATCGTGGATAAGGAAGTAAACTCAGCAGATAATAATTCATTATGTAGAGAAGCATGTGTTCCCTGTCTAAACCTACTTATCAGGTCTGCTTCTGTAGGTACAATCTTGTTGGCATATTTACTCAGCCTGATGAACTCATCTGCATACTCATCTACACATAAATTACCCTATTCCAACTGTTCAAACTGGATTATGTTTCTGTTTTTAACTCCCTCTGTCAAAAATTCATCCAACAATGCAACCCTGAATTGTGCCCAAGTCGGTGGTGCATCACTGTATAATTGTGTCTTAATGTGCCTAGAAAACCAAGTCCAGGCCTTTTCTTTCAACAATAAACCAACAAGCTCCACCGGCTCTGACATCTGAGCATGGAAGTCTTCTTACCACCTTCTCTATTTGCTCTAGAAAATTAATAACTTCCTCACCTCTTCCACCTTTATAGTCTGGCAGACTCAGCTTCAGAAAGTTAAGCATGTTGATTCCACCCTCATCAATCACTTTGCAACCCTCTTGTACCACTGGCCCAACTGGTGCAACAACAAGTGGCACAGGTGCTGATGGAATAACTGGTGGAATGGCTAGTGGTGCAGGTGTCATGACCTGATTTCCCGGACTGCGACGGTCCTAGGGCATGAGAGATGCCAATGGTGACTGGTACCCATAGAATCCAGTGTCAATCACATTCACAATATATACATATCGTAGAAGAAAAGAAATTATCCTTCATAGTGCAGCGGAAACCCATCATCAATTACGTACAGCATATATAAATATCCAGTCACTCACATAACACTATTCATTCTGAAAATATCATCTTATATATCATTATAAACAAATATATATATTTTTTCACGTCCTAGCTAACCCATACATGTCCCATGGAGCAGCTAGATATGAACATCAAAATACAGAGTACAAAATATATATACATCAGTAATACTAGCAGAAATCCCTAGATGACAGACGACAGGATTCTGCAATCTACTCCTCTCCTAAAATAGGTAAACAATGAGAGGGTGAGTATATAAGATACTCAATGAATTTATATGCATTGCTAATAAAAGTGAGGTTAACAGAAGAACCAGTGATATCAAAAGCTCAGTACAACCAATTTACAGAAGCATTTACAGTAAATGACAAAATAGATCAATAAGGATATCAAAGGTTCGGTACCATAGAGAAAAACAGATAAAGGGTTGGATTTTATAAAATTATACAATTTCCTATAGCATCAATATGGACTATATGCGAACTATATGCACACATACAGTCTCCTGTAGCAATATCTGTAACATAAGACAGATCAGATTTTATGGCTAGACCCATAACCTTTTTCCTAGCTACGGTATTAGTAATACAATGTGCACAAGGTCGACAGTATTTTTCCACTATCCTGTCGAATCGGTAGCTCTGTTATATCACAATAAGGTCAACATAAGAAGGAAAACTTATTAATGGAGACCATTATACCACAATGGTATCCGCAATTTCAACAAACTCAATATCAATCAATTAATAGCAATTAAGTAGCTATAGCTCATTTGAATCAATTAATGAGCCTAAAATCAATAAGACATCAATAATAATCAATAAAATGATGACCAAAGGTCTAACAATCAAAAATGGGAACAAACATATTTTAGTCATTTGCGGCCAAAAAGTTGACGCAATTGCATGCCATTATTGCTGGCGACGGTGACATTCAAATGGCTGGCCTATGAAAATTTCGGCATAGTTTTGGTGCAATTTCAACATTGCCCTAAATATCAACAAACATGTACATAGAAAGCAATTTATAGGCAACAACCACAACTCAATAATCTTCATCAAAAGCATCAAATAAGCCAAGAAAATACAAGCCAAAGGTATGAACAAAAACAAGCAAAAAGGCACAATTAGAGTTCGGCCAATAACCCTTTTTCACAATTGGTTTTCAAATTTTAATTTATCAATTTGGGCAAGTAAATTGATGCATAGTAGACTCACCTAAACCTCCAAATCACCAAAAGGAATGAAATTGCTAGCCAATTCCTCAATCCTCGGTTTAGACTAATTTCGATGATTTTCTCCAAACGAGTTTTCTACAAGGAAATGAACGTCAATTAAATACCAATTAATACCCAATTGACTTATTCTAAAGCCAATTTACCTATCCTAATCCATATATTCAAAATTAAATTACACAACTTCAATTTTAGGGTTAGAAATTGGGAAAAATTGTTTAATGCATCAATTGATGCAATTAAACCATTTACCCATCCCTTTTATCATCCATTTAAGCTAATTAAACCATAAAATTAAACAAACAAACCATTTACCTCAAAAACCCGAAATGGCCGAAAATTGCTCTGTCACACCCCAACTCCAGTGGTGCGACGGTCCTAGGGCAAGGGTAGGCTTAAGGCCACCATAAACCCGTAGAACTCACAGATCACAATTCTCATTAATGCCAAATAGATCATAACATTGCCTTTTTACCATAAAATTTCCATACTCATTCATATAATC
>CANXYC012022679.1:0-12076 GCA_948193065.1 Aleurites moluccanus | reverse complement strand
TGAAAAATAGATCAATAGATTCATTGCATCAAACACTATCAAAATATAATTTTTTAAAATTTTTTTAAAATTTTTTAAGTAGCTAAAATTGGCCACATGAGGGGCTGCTGTGTAAAAAAACACAGCAGCCCCCCTCAACCCTCTTTTTACAGTAAATAAAGTGAAAGCTGAATTAGCTAAAGCTTTTAATACGTCGGATCTTAATATAGTAGATACCATTGTTGGTATGAAAGTAAATTTTATATAGTAAGGAATCATTTTTTGCCAAGTTCATTACATTAAGAAACTACTTTCTACATGAAAATACAGTGAGTACAAAATAGCTGAGACACTATATGATCCTACAAAATGACTAAGTCATAATGAGAACGTTAGCATAAATCAGTTAAATTATTCCAAACTGATTGGTATTTTCATAAATGCAATAACTTGCACTAGGACTTATGTGAAATGACTAAAATATCCATCATTTATAATTAATTTTTTTATTTATTTACCAAATATGAAAAATAATTTTTTTATAGTATAAATTAGAAAAGTTGGAAAATTCATCTCTAATTATTTATAATTAACAAATAAATTCTGTTTTTCATTTTTCTGAGATTTTTTTTGAAAAATAAATCTAATTTTCCCCAACTAAATAAATACTTAAAACCCACTTGATCAAACCAGTGAATTCATTAAATAGCTTATACTCAAAGCCAAAGAACTCCTCTACCTTCTCTTTCAACCTCTCTTTCCTCGAAAAGAAAAACCTAAAATCAATTATGTAGCATATATAAAAAGAATTAATATGGGAAACAAGAGCAACGAAATGTTGTGAATGAAGAGAATTAATATGAGTAATAAGAGAAAGAGTGGTGGAGAAGACGTTGGGCCTATAACCCACAGTGCTGCTACTCTGGTGAATAAATTCCAATTCTTTACATTCAACAAGGGAAAGGAAATCTTGGAGGATGAGACATGGGTGCTTGTGCATGGTCTCAGCCATATTTGAATTCCAATTCTTTAATTTCTATATTGTTTCGCGAGCGACAGTGGTTTGGTGGAGGAATTGAAGAGGGTGTGTTAGGTTTTTGGGGATTTAGAGTGAAGATGATGGAGGGAGAAGGAGAGGGAGAGGGTATTTTAGATATTAGATAATTTTTTTTTTATTATTTTTTAACAGAATTTATAAAATATTTGGATGAAATGATTGAATAATTGATGAAATGAAAATACAGAGATATTATCATTTATTTTTTAAAAAAATAGAAATTCAATTGTGATTAAAAATTTATGAATTAAATTATAATTTATTATATTTAAAATACTTGAGGTTTCACCAATGAAATATAAAACAGAGAGCATGGTCCAACCTCACTGCCTAGAAATCATGTGGGGGAACAAGACTATATATCTTAGATTGTCCTTAAAAATGGCTATCAATCACCATGGATGTTAGCAAATGTAAGGTAAAACAAGACTGTAACTTGCAATTGTGTGAGAACAGACAGAGGGGAGTCACGTGCGCTTTCCAAGTCAAAGACAAAGAAAGAGGGATTTTGAGGGGAATTATTTAAGGTGATGTTTGAAATGTGTGATGTGGCCGAAAAATTTTTAAATTTTATTAAAATTTATAAATTTTTTGATTAATAAAAAAAATAATTAAAATTCATAAATTATTTAAAATTAATTATCCATTGATATTTTTCATTTTGAGAATTTTTTATAAAATTTTGAAAATTTTTTTATTTTAACAAATAAAAAATTTTATAAATTATTTTTTTATTATAAAAATATTATTAAAATATATGGATTTCATTTTATCCAAATAAGAGAAATTTTAAAAATTTATAAAATAAAAAATTTAAATTTTTAATTTTATATATTTTAATAAATTTAAAAATTTCAATCTAAATAGTGACATAATCATTGTCAGCCACGAGGCAACTTGTGCTATCACTTACTTCCCATTGGGAATTGCTTTGTCTTTCGCTTTCTCACCTTAAATTCCGGAGAGAGTCTTTATCTATCAACCTAACGCTTCTTTCTCTCTCTCTATCTGCAACTTGCCCCATTTCCCTTTTGCTTCAACATATTCAACGTCTCCACACTGACACCTCTCTCTCTGCAACATATCTGCCCCATTTCCCTTTTGCTACAACATATTCAACGTCTTCACACTGACCATTAAAATTCAAGATCAATGAATCATAAAATTTCAAAATGAAACCCAAGAGCTATGTTTTTAAGTTATGGTATTATCAACTGCATTATTTTTTTGTTAGTCCGTCATAATTTGATATTTTGATATGGTCTGAAAATTTATTGTTATAATATTGTCCCTTTAAAATAAAATTAATTATTATTTCTTACTTGTAAAATGATTTAAGTCCTTCATAATCTTTCAAAAATATATTAACTATTTCGACGAATGTCCCGTTATACTAGTATAACATTCTCTTGAATTTTACTATTAGTTAATTTTAAAATGGTTAATAAGGGGTGTAAAAAGATATAAATACCTTTACGCTTTATTTTTAATTAATTACATTCTATTTTTGCTTTAAAAAATATTTTTTAGGCTTAAAAAATTTATTTTTATATTTTTTGAAAAATTTGAAAATAAAAAATAAATAAAAATATTTTTTAAAAAATATTTTTTATTTTTTATTTTAAAAAAATAATTTAAGAAGAAATTAAATTATTTATTCTTAAATTTTTTAATATAAATAAAAATTTCATTTTCATATTTTTGATAAATTTAAAAAATAAAAAGTAAAAGTATTTTTTTAAAAAAATATTTTTTATTTTTTAAAAATAAAATAACAAATATTTTTAAAAAATATTTTTATTTATTTTATTTTCAAAGTTGTTAAAAAATATAAAAATATATATTTTTAACCCTAAAAAAAAATTTTAATGCAAAAATAAGATGTAATTAATTAAAAATAAAAGACAATGAAATTTTTATTTTTTTACCGTTCTTATTAACCATTTTAAGGTTGACTAACAACAAAATTAAATGAAAAGAGTCAAGTAGTATATTATAACATTTATCAAGAGGGTAATATAATTTTAAAAAATAAAAAAAAGTAAATATATTAAATTATTCTACAAAAATAACGTTTAGGTCTAACAGCCCATGGCACATCCACAACATTGTAACCCCAATTAAACTATGGGTAAGAAATAAAGGATTGATCTTGGTATTTATTGTATAATAATAAGTAGAATAATCAACGATTTGACATGTTTAATGTTATTTATTTATCTCTTTCTTATAAAAATAGATAATGTTTACTATGGCGTGAGAATTGTGAATTGAATATAGAATCATAGTTATTTTCATCCTTCAAAATTGACTTGCTCTAATTATTTAGACCATGATGATCCTTCCAAGTAAGTACACTATAGAGTTCTACTAATTTTAAAATTAATATTATATTTTTTGCTAATCTCAATGATAATCACCTACATCGACCAAAAGTATTGCATCATCGGACGTCAAACAAGTTATTAATCTCCTCTAAGTTTTTGCTCAAGTCCAAGGTGCCCACTATGTTTATTTTCAAATCCACTTGCTTTATATAAAGCTTGATGTAAGTTTCATAAGAAAAAACACTTCATAATTCAAAATTGATATTCAAGTTCCATTTGAAAAGTAGTAATTCGTATCCAATTATAAATTTAACTTTATCAATATATTATTTAATAATATAAAAATCTAATTTAAATGGTAAGCAACTAAATATTTTGAAGATATGTTTTGAATTTGAATTATTTTCTCTTAATTAGACGTACAACCCATCAAAAATAACTATAGTATTTCATAAAATTCAATCAAATGGAACGCGTAAAAAAAATTTTATATATTATTTAAATCTTAATTTTTGAAAAATAAATATTTATCTCATAATATTAAAATTCAAACTTTCAAAATCTATTTCAAATAAAAAAAAAAAAAAACTTAAAAACTAATTAATGAATGATTAATTTTTTATTCCATAATTTTAAAAAAATTAAATTAGAAATAAATCTAGCAAGGAAAATATTGTAATTCATAAATTCATTGCTTTCAAGCAAACAGAAAAACATAATAACATGGATGTCTTTTCTCTATTTGATTATGAATGAAAGATTAATTAGGATAATTAATTTTATTTTGCTAACTAATCATTATATATGATTAGCACTACCTTATATAATATGTTAAATTAATTTAGAAATTAATGAGTCATAATAAACTATGCATTGGTTTCATAAAAAAAAAATATTATTTAGATTGAAAATGAAGGATTGTGATGCTTATCATTAAGAATAATTAAGCAATATAATTTCATTAGATCTCATATTGTTTTATATACAATCCTAATTTTATTTATTAAGAACATAATTATTTTTAAGTTAATTAGATCCAAGAGATTAAAAATAAAAAGGGATACATGCATGTGTAGGTATTTTTAAAACTAAAAATTACAAGAAATAGAAGATAAAAAGAAAAAAGAGAGAGTATTAAAGAATCAAGAAATTTTAATTAATAATTAAGATCTAATTTTAATAAAATTTTCATTTATATTAAATATGAAATAAAAATTAAATAACAATAGACTTAGTTTTTTTTTTTTTAAAGATTATAAAACAAAAGTCTTTTTTTAAAATTATTTAAATATATATTATGGATTTTAAAAATTTTGAGGCAACGGCTGCCATCTGTCATAGGTATTGTACGGTATTATAATTAAGTTAAAAAATAATACAATTATTAGCAGAATCTGGCAGTGTGGTACTGAAATTAATTCTCATGCAAATTTTTTGGTTCTATCTTTTCAACATTGACAGATAGAAAAAGCATGTAATTTTATTAGAGAAACCCCTAGAGCTGTATATATATATATATATATATCATAAAATATATTATCAAAATAATATTGGGACATATGAACATAAATTTACTGGGAGATTAAATTATGTAAAAAATTATATTTTTTTTTCAATTCCACGAGTATTCATATTTTCTTAATTTAAAAATTAATAATTTAAATCAGTTTATATGTCAATTATTTCAGAGGAGTCTAAAAATAAATTTTTATATTTAATTGGTATATTAAAAAGATATTTCATGAGTGTTTGTCTAAAATCAAATTCAGTTAAATTAAAATTCAAAAACAAACTTGCTTAGAATCAAATTAACCCTTGAGATTGATGTCTATGTGCTGTGGCTGGCAACTCAAATTCATTAAATATTATTGTGTATCTTTAATATAATTCTAAATATATTTTAATATAAGTCTTATAGATTATAAATTTTTGTAGTGAATTTATATAAATAAGAGTTTATTAATTAAAAAATCTTAACATATTATTATATATATACTAGCTAGAGGCAATATATTTAATATTTTAAATTAATTATTTTGGTGTGATCACATATACAAATATCATATTCACATAAACATATAAATCTGCTTTTAAAAACAACACTTACAAAAGTAAAACAGCTTATAGTATTGAATATTAAAATATATGCTATTGCTTTTTAAAAAGGGTCCTAATCTTTAAACACACCCATAATCACATAGATTCTGCTGTGTTCAAAATGTTAATTAATACAAAAGAAAAAGAAAAATCACACAAGACGATCATGATCTGACCATGTGGATGATAATGACACCATTTTTATTCTATTATTATTGTTATATTGGGGACATATTATCTTCTTAAAGTTCAATTAATTAATTAATTAATTAAACTAATATTGGTTTTCAATTTAATCATATGATTAATTTTATATCATGTTCAAAATGTAAAATATATATCCAGTGACGCTAATAAAAATATTTATTGATGTTAAAAAGGGTCTTAATATTTTACCGACACAAAGTTTTGTTACTCAAAATCCGGTGTTAAAATCGCTTTCGAGATTTGTTTTACCGACACATACATTTTCAGTAAAATGACATAATGCCGACACAAAGTATGTTCATTGATATATCGATGTATTTTTATGTCGTGAATTGAGAAAATTTAGTCATTTTATTTCATCTTTGCCCTTATTTTTGCGGACGCTGTTATTTTGCATAGTTAAATACTGGCCTTGTGGGTAGGAGTAAAAAAAAAAATCGAATTAATCGAAAATTAAATCCAACTAATTACATATAGATATTTCATAATTTTATTATAAATATATTCAGTATTTTGCTCAATGTAAAGACATTAATATTTTTTTTCACACCCATATTTTATTTTTCTATTAGATCTTTCATTGTTTTGATTTTCCTTTTTTATTATTATAAAGGACAAAAGAATCATCCTAAAGAACATATTTCAAATTTTGTTGGAATATATTTAAATACTTATTAATATAGATCAATTAATTAGTTAACAAAAATCAATTAAAACAAAAATTTATAACATAATATTATTTCATAATTATGTTTTAATAAATATATAATATCATATGTATAAAATTATATTTATTATGAAATTTAAACTTATATTAATTATTTTATTATTTACATATTTTAAAAAAATCAAATATGCATAAATAATATAAAATCACTTAATAATCCGCAACACATATAATTTGCTAACCATATTAAATTTTATTACCATCTACCAAATATAATAATTATAATACAATTTGAAAAAATTTATCCAGTACAAATGAAAAATATGTTATAAGAGTTTTAATTATATTTACTCGATAACTTAACAGATCGTATCTTTCAAAAATTCAAAAAGTCTCAACAAAAAAAAAATTATATCCAAAACTATCCAGCAATCCACAAATAATTGAAATAACTAATGTTTTTTCTTCTTATCCATAGAGAGGATATTGTTACATGTGAAATTGAAATCCTAGCATGAACAACAAATCAATTTTACCTTTTAATTAATGGTCATCTGTTAATTAGAAATTTAGTAGAGTCAAGTCCAATCAATATAGTATTTAACTCAAACTCGATTTGATTATAAAATTTGAAATTTTCTATGAATTTTTATTTTTAATTCAATTAGTTGGACTATAACTAAAAAATAAATGTATTTATTTATTAATATTAAAAATTGAATAAAAATTCAAATGAATTCAAATTTTAATTCTAATTAATAGCATATTATATATTTAGAATTACAAAATTTTAATATTTTATTAGAACTTCAAATCACTTTTAGACGAGTATTATAATATTTAAATTTAACTAATTAAATTTAAATAAATTATGAATAATTGATTGATTTACAGTCCTAAGCTGCTGATAAGAATTAAGGAAACATGATCCTAAGGAAGAAAATAGAAAGGCCCAAAACGGCTCTACAAAGGCTAGAAATCAATATAATTGTGGGTTACTATGGCCTGTTTCAACTAAGGCTAGCCATTCACTTCATCATGGATAATGGTTTGTCTGTTTCGGTCATTAAAATTCACGTTTGAAACCAGAATATGCCAACATTAACTTTCTATATTCTATCAGTTTTATCTCCACATCTATAACTATATTTATATCTATATAATTAATAAAAAGGACTTCTCTGTTAGATCTTATATTGATTGGACTATACAAAATTTGTTAAAAAATTAAATAAAAAATAATTTTTTTTTAGAAAAAAGAAATCATATCCAAATATAAATAAAAGTGGGAGTTACTACTATTTTTTATTAGAAAAATATAAGATAAAATTAATTTCTTAGACCCTAACTAATATTACAATGAAAAATACACTAGTCCTTAAAATTAAAAAGGATTTGGGAATTAAGCTTTTTGATTTAAGTAACAAAAGTTTGACCTTTTATATAAACATAACTTATGAAAATAAAATTTCATAAACAAGTATAAAATGAAAAGATAATTAAAAGATGGAATGACATATATAATGTGAGATAATAATTATAAATAAATAAATAAAGGCAAAACATAAATAATAACTTTATATTACATTGAAAAAAAAATTCTAAATTACAGGATGTTCACTCTAACCTTTATGGTTAATTAGAAAGATTACACATCCCTCAAAGAAGAGAAATTATAAGAAGGAGAAAAGTGTTAATACAAAACAAGATTGATGGAAAAAGTTATTTTTGTGGATTAGATTTGCTACTTGAGATTTAAAATCAAACATATCTGAATATCCATTCAAATAGAAATTAAAATTCACGCAATTCTTTTCATTTTGTAATGAGAGATTATTTTATTTAACTTTTTTATTATATTTTATTGATTTAGAAGGAGCAGAAGTTGAAGAGAAGGTATTATATCTTATATAAAATAAAAAGGAGAAGAGTAAGATATTTTACCTTAGTTATACTCGATGGAGGAGGTGAAAGAGGTTGAAGTGACTTTTCAAACCTTAATTTCACTTTTCACGAAGGGGGATGATGAACCAAACTTCAACACAAAAGTAGTTGATTTATTTAGTCCAATTATTACTCCAGAGTAAAGGTAATTGATTAGTTTATTCCAAATTATTACTCCAAGCGAAGGTGATTGATTTAATTCAAGATGGCTCCACACACCAAAAATAGAAAACCAAATCAAATAAAAGATACTTGACTTGGGCAATTCGAAATCAAATAGATCCGATCCTAGATTGCCTTTCAATGAGAAAAAGAGAGAAAAAAAATGAAAGAAGCTGGCAAAAGCTCAAACTAGTTCTACAAGAGTAAATTTCAATAAAGAAATGGAGGATTGATATAATAGTGGAGGTTTGGTGTCCAAAAAAGGCAAGAAGAAACAAAAGGGGCCAACTGCCATTTTTGCAGCTTGAGGAGCTGCTTAGGGATCGCATAACTCTTTTCGACCACTAATTGGCATCGCTTGCTACTTAAACAATAACATAAGTGTCACATTCCAATTTTGAAATATGACGGTCCTAGAATATGGGAACAACTTAAGGCTACCAACACCTATGGAACCCCTGCTTATGACTTAATATCATTCCTTGTTATCACTGTCTTACAATCAATTTATTCAATCTATCAGTCAATACCTATGATAATAATGCTATACTTATCATCTCATCTCATTTATCAATCATCATTATTGAATCTCATCATGCATAATACATCATATACTTTGGATAACAATAATATCTATTATTTATACATCATTCTATACATCATTAACCCATCTATATACAGTACCATGAAGCTTCTATAAATACAAAGAAGAACATAAGCTTTGACATTTACATTATAATAGATAGTTTGGTCCCAGTTGAAGAAGAATATCTCAGAACCCCTTACTCCTGACCTGAAAATGTTAAACCACTGAAAGGGTGAGTATAAAAATTATCACGTCCTGATTTCGGAATGCGACAGTCCTAGGATGCAGGAGATGCCAGAGGCGACCGACACCCGTAGAACCCAATATCACATCTATCTATCACATACTATATATATTAATCTATAGCCATATAACCATATAAGCACTATTCATTCTGCTACTCTGTCATTCATTCTGTAACTTTCTGTAAATACCATCATCATAAACACATTTACATTTATACTCCAAAATATGTCATACACATATATACAATCTATCTATACCGTTATACAATACCCATGGAGCAAATAATACACATATATAAAGATATAATATTTAAATTAATTACACTGTCTTTACAATATTGCAGAATTCATCGAAAGACAAAAGTCAGGAATCTACCTTACTTTGCACCTAGAAAGGGGAAACAATGAAAGGGTGAGTATAAAAATACTAAGTGAATCTAATATGCATCGACCATAAGAATTGGTTGGAACATCAATGTAACACTTCAGTTAAAGCTTAGAACCTGAACCATAAAGGGTAAACTTAGGAGATCTTTCCTTTGTTTGAAAGTTGTGTATTATTGCATGTTTATGCTTAAATTGAATGTATATGCATGTTTTAGGAAGTATTGTATGTATAAAAGTGGTTTAAAGGCTGTTAGAAAGAAATCGGAAAAAATTGAATTTCTGGTGAACTGGGGGCAAAATGGTCATTTCACACCCCTTTCGAGTTTATAAAAATTATTATTATATTTAAAGATAAAAAAGAATATTAGGACATGAAAATGATGATATTATATTATTTAAAATTTTGTTGGAAAATTAAACCCGGTAGAAAATAATTCCGGGCAAAGCTGCTCGGATAAGGATCAAATTTGAACTAAGGGTAGTTTAGTCTTTTCCTTTGAAATATAGACCTGTATGGTGTATGCAAGTCTATGATATCATTTTAAGCTTGCCTAAATCAAAACATTAGATTAAAATATGAAGAAATGAATGGTTAGTAAGCTAGGTTTCACAATTTTTACTATAAGCTAAAAGTATAGGATTATGCTATTGATATTTAAGTTGATTTTTACAACCTCTTCATCATTCTTAGCGAAAACACCAACCAAACTTTCTCTTTCTTCATCCATAGGTTTCGGCCACCATTGATGAACACCAAACCTTGTTGTTTTCTTTCATTTTGTGATCCATACTTGTTAATTCCATCATTTTAAACACAAATATAGCTTTAGATTTTAAGGAAAAATAAGAAAAAGTAAAGAATCAAAGCTTGGAAGTTTTTGAAGAACTTTTAGTAAGTAAGTGATTTTACCATTCTTTTGGTTTAATTATGTTCTTAAGATGTTCTTTGATGTTAATTAGTAACAAAAATGTGTTTTTGTTGGAAGAAAAATCAAAAGATGGAAGAAAACCCTAATAGGAAGAAATATGAATTAAAGTGTTATTTTGATGATTCTTTTTGCTCAAATAATGTATATTTGATGTGTTTAATATGAATTAGTGATCATTTGATGGAAGGAAATTAATTTGGATGAAGTTCCATTTGGGCCGAAACTTGAGGTGCTTGAATGATGATTTGTGTTTTGATGATTAATAGGTTTAAAGGCTTGAATGATGTATAATTGATGTATATAAATGTTGTATGATTGATTGGTGTTGAAAAATGGATGAATGGAGTGAGATTCATTTAGGCTTAACCATATAGACTTTGTTAGTTCAATGTTTTAAGCTAATGCAATTGAGAAAGTAAGGTTTGAATATAGTTTAATGGTGTAAATGATGTAAGTGTATAAGTTCAAATATGGAAATGTTGATTAATATAAGTACTTGGAAAGCATATTTGGAATTTGGTGTATGTTTGATATGAAAATATGAACAAAGTGTTTATGAGTTCTTAATTTGGCATTATAGTGATGAACATATGAAATGTGAATGAAATATGGTGATAGAATTGCATTTGATGCATAAAGGAATGAAAAGTGTCAATTGTGTAATATAGAGTCTATGGACTATAGTATATATGCTTTATGTATGTGATGTGCTTTGATATGTATTTTAATATGAAATGTATTGAGTATAAGTCTTACCGGAGTTATTTAATTAATATAGGAGAAACTTCCCGAGCTAGGGCCGCTGACGGCGAGTCACAGGCCAACTAGACCTGTTGGGGTAATATCTGAAGTTTTGTTTGAGGTGAGTCCATATATATGTATTATGCATTATTCATTCATAAGTTATGCATTTATGCATATAAAATGATATCCTTGCTTGAAAACCATTGATGATCCACTTTTGAGCAGTTTTGCTTAAATGACCTAAAACAGAGCTGCCGAAATGTCTAAAACGGGCCTAAATTTTGACTTTGTATAAAATTTATTCTGAAGGCTTTTTGATGTCTAATCAAGCCTAATTGCTTATTATATATATACATTTATCATTTGTACAAAGAAATTTCTATGAAAATATTGATTTCAAGGAAAACCAGAAAGTGCTTGAAAAATGAGAAACGAACCCGTAATTAGGGGTGTCAGTTGCGCTGGCGCAACTGGGCTTCGGAGACCAAAATTTTCATATTGGACTATATTGCTTCGAGACCAAAATTTTCATATTGGACTATATTGCTTCTTTGACCTTTATAATGTTATTTAGCACCATTATAGTCATATTTGAGACTTAATATTAATACATTCATGCTATATGGAACATTTGCATATAATATTATAATATGACTATTTCAATGGTGTAATGAGTAAATTCATCAGCTGTGTGCATACATACATACATACATACATACATACATACATATATATATATATATAT
>CANXYC012022668.1:0-12731 GCA_948193065.1 Aleurites moluccanus | reverse complement strand
ACTATGTAAATTCCAAATCTAAAGTATTTGTAAATATTGTACATAATAGAGGTTCCATGGTACTGTAAATTAAGTTGGCATGTATGTATATATATGTTGCATCCTTATATCTAAGTTGCATTTTAGAGATATAATTATATATTTTGAGATGTGTGATTGTGATCTGTTGATCAGATGTTGTTATTGAGTTGTTGTGAAGATCCAGAGGGATCCTTGATATTGTGATAGATATGGAAGTATATAGTTTAAGTGCTTATTGTGTTTTTAGCAGCTGGGCATGCTCCTTATATAAAGGAGATGCTGCCCAATTTTTCATAAGATTGTTAAGCCATTTTGAGCTTATTATTGTATTGCATGCCATATAGTTCAGTTATATTGGTTCTTCGAGGTACTGGTAGCATAAGCATCACCCGTACCCTAGGACCGTCGCGGCTCCTAAGTTGGGTTGTGACATTCCACCTAAATAGAAATCATTCCATTCATCCATTTTTCAACACCAATCAATCATACAACATTTATATACATCAAATACATAACATTCACCCATATATACCTATTAAACATCAAAGTATCATTCATCATCCAAGCACCTCAAAGTTTCGGTCCAAACATGGTTTCCCGATTTCTTCCTAACAGCCTTTAAACCACTTTTATATGTATAATACTTCTTAAAACATG
Organism: Aleurites moluccanus; assembly: GCA_948193065.1. Lineage (NCBI taxonomy): Eukaryota > Viridiplantae > Streptophyta > Magnoliopsida > Malpighiales > Euphorbiaceae > Aleurites > Aleurites moluccanus. Next base: position 12,053 of record CANXYC012022668.1, on the reverse strand, counting down.
CATATACATTCAATTCATACATAAACATGTAATATTACATATCCTTTAAACAACGGACAAATCTCCTAGGTTTGCCCTTTAGAGCTCAAGTTCTAAGCCTTATCTGAAGTGTTACATGCAAGCACTGGACGTGGCGGTACATTCTGTCATTCCCCCCTCAACTTTGCTAGCTCCCTATGAAATTCCATCATTCCCATCATCATCTCATATCTCTAAGGGTCATCAGTCCTCTCTATATCCCCTGTAGTCCATCGAGATCTAGACGATCCCTTAGAAATAGAAGCCTCTCTAACTAAATAGTCATTAGAGGCTACCTCTGCCTCTCTGGTATCTCTGTCTCCATCATCAGACATCTTTATAAAACTATCTGAAAACAAAACATGTACTCAGTATATTACAGATACACAAAATACTTATACATACTTGACAAATTCAACAAAAGATGATACAGGAATTCTTATGCTCCATGGTTCCCTTAACTCTACCCATATTGTACTTAGTCAATATTCCTCTATAACCTAGGCTCTAATATCTGTAAACATAGGGCTTTGATACCACCTTTGTCATGACCTGCTCACAGATCATGATGGTCCTAGGGTGTGGGAGATGTCGAGGCGACCGGCACCCGTGGAACCCATCAATCACTACAATGCAATCACAATATCGCAGTGGAAATACATATATATAACCATCATCAATCACATAACAACAAATATAACCATTCACTCACATAAACACTATTCATTCTGTCACTCTGCCATTCATTCTATAAGTACTATAATCATATCATTAAAAATCTCTAAAATTCCCATACATATATGTTAATACTCTAACTATAGCTTACAATACCCATTGAGCAGCTAGGATATGAACATTCAAAAATAATATAGTGTTTAATATAATTACACTGCTATGAGATTGTAGAATCCACAGAGAGCTAAAAGAGCTGGGATATATGTCTCCTACTCTAGACCTGAGAGGGTAAACAGTGAGAGGGTGAGTATATATGATACTCAATGAATCTAATATGCATCGACCAATAAAATAGGTAGAATATCAATAATCAATAGGCAGATGAAATAAATTAACCAATCTGCTTAAAAACATTGTAATTACATAATCAAGTACAAAATATGACTGTATGTAAGCAATCACATTCAAGAAGCACATATCACATGGACAAGATGGAAATAACAGATATAGAGCTATGAAACGCATAGAAATGTGTCAAGCACAAATCACAATATATGTATATAAATATAACATAAGACGGATTAAGTATTATAACTAGGACATCCCTTCCTAGTACAGGGTATCAATCAATACAATGTGCACAAGGCTGACAGCATGAACTCACTACCTTGTCAGAACGGCAACTCTGTCAAATCACCTTGGAATCAATAGAAGCGATAAACACATCAATAGATACCATTTCAAAATAATGGCATCGGCAATATCAATAACTCATCAGAAATCAATTGGATGAGCATAAAGTCAATAAGACATCAATAATAATCGATTAAATGATGAATAAAGGTCTAATAATTAATAATGGGAACAAACATAAATTGGTCATTTACGGCCAAAAAGTTGACGTAATTAGCATGCCATTTACGGTGACATTCAAATGGTTGGCCTACGGATTTTTAGGCATGGTTTTGGTGCAATATGGACATTGCCCCAATCATTAATAAACATGCACATGGAAAGCAATTTATAGGTGACAACCATAACTCAATAATCTTCATCAAGTATATCAAATTGGCATACAAAAACCATGGGAAAACAAGAACAATATTTAGGCAAATTTGCCCTAAAGTGGTTCGGCCACTTTAGGGTTTCACTCAAGGATTCCAAATTGCATTATAACAATTTAGGCAAGTAATTTGATGCATAAAAGATTCACCTATCACTCCAAATCACTTAGCAAACTTGCTTCGCCACCCAATTCCTCAATTCCTCGATATAGGCCAAAGTCGACGATCTTCTTCAATCGAATTTTCTACAACAATGTGAACATCAATTAAACACCAATAAACATCCAATTAACTTATTCTATAGTCAATTTACACATCCTAACTCATATGCACAAATTCATATCACATAACTTCACTTTAGCGTTTAGAAATTGGGTAAAATTATTTAATGCATCAATTGGTACAATTAAACCATTTACCCAATCTTACCAACACCTAATTAACCTAATTAAACCATAAAAACCAACAAATAAACAACTTACCCAAAATCATCAAAATGGCTGAAATTCCCTTTCATGGTGTTCTTAAATTTCCTTGAATTTTTATGGCTTAATTTGATGGATAATGGTTTGTATGGTGTTTAATACAAGATTCTAACACTTTCTCTTTACAAATTTGCAAGAAAAATTAAATTGGAATGAAAGACAGAAGACATGGATGGAAGAAGGAAAAATGGCAAAAAAAAATTTCTAAGTCTTGCTTATATAGTAAGACAAAAATGGTAAACTTCACTTTTGGTCCTTTTTTCGCTCGGTAATTTATTCTGACAATTCCGTCGGGAATTGGAATTCACAGTGGATGTTCAAACATCTTATTTTTACTAATACTAATTAATAAAAATAGTTTCAGAGCCGTTTTGAAACTCATACTGTCGAAATTCCACTACACCCCAAAGTTTCCTTTATTTACGGTTTTGCCATTGCTTACTTTATCAGTGTTCTTAAACATTTTTTCTCATATTTCTTTTTACTGTATTCACACATGAATATGCATTATAATTTACTCTCAAACCAAATTCAATAATTCATCCGTCGACCGCACCGCTATTTTTACAGCAGCAATATCGGTACCTACAATTTCAGAAAAAGTTTCTCATTTTCACTTTAACTGAGTTTTTAAAATTATCATTAGCCATTTTGCTAATTTTAATCCATATACTGAGAAATTATTTCACAAAAAATATGTTATGCATATATGTAGGGTCCTGATCTCAAGATCGACACTGGGACCAACCAAGGAAGGCTCCACAGATGCACCCACACTATATACTGGACCAGGTCTAACAATAGAAGGCCCCACAACGTTAAATGAGTGCTCCAAACATTTGCATGGATCGCCAATGAGACCCATCAAATGGGTACGATAGAATATCACATAGTTATCCTGATGAGTCACATACAAATGAATGAGAAGACCGTTATAAGCCTCATCCGGAGCCTGAATGTCCATATCCCATCTCATGTCAATCGGTGGGTGTGTAGGGATTATCTGCCTCCCAATAGTTTGAACTCTGAATCTCTCTCCCAAGTAATACAATTTATAATATGGAGAGCGAAGCAATAATCGAGAACAAGCCAGTATTGTGCATCGGTCGAGATCGGGTGGTAATAGTTTTATCCTATTGATGTAAGGTTTCTGTTGAATCTATATAGAATGGTTATGGTAAATAAAAGCATGAATCATGCGCAAAAGAAAATTAGAAAATACTTGAAAAGTGTTAAGGCTGCTGAAAAATGCCTTAATCGTCATAAATTCACGCATGTCCGAACTAGTCAAAAATTATTTATTCCACCGGATGCTAACAGGGAATACATCTAATCTAGGGCTATGAAGATTCGGGGTAAGTGGGGGAAAATACTCATAAGCCCATACCTAAAGACAAACAGAAGGTCAAGGTAAGCAGAAAGTCAAGACAAGTAGAAAGTTAAGGCAAGCAGAGAGCAACAAGGCAAACAAAAAGTCAAGTCAAATAGAAAGTCAAGGTGTAGAGAGTACCTCCCAGATAAAGTAAGTCCCTCCATAAGAAAAGGAAGCTCCCCGAGACAGATCATACATCTCTCGGTACATGGTGCTAGCCCAATCATACTCTCCCAACAAAGTCAGGTCCACTAGGTTCGATAGTCTGTTCAAATCAACAATATCTTGATGAGTATGGCCAAAGGTGTATCCCGCCGAAATCAGCATCATCAACCTAGTATAATAACCCTAATTGAAAATTTAAAACAATTAAAGGTAGTTACAATAAACGAGCGTCGGTAGTTGATTTTTTTCATAGATTTTAAAAGGTGCATTGTTTAGAATTAATTATGGTTAACCTAAGTTGGGTAAATTAGTAGCATGAAAAAAAATAATTAGAGGATTAAATGGAATTAGAAAGAGTGTTAATTAATTATATCAATTAAAAGACTTAAAAAGAAAATTTAGAAAACCTAGGTTTGAATACCCTTCGGTATTCGATTTTTAATAAATTCTAAAGCAATCTTTAACTATTTTTTCTTCACATACCTAAAATTTAATTAATAATGGATGAGTTAAAAATAGAATTGAGTGAAATTGATAAAATTTATATGATTACTATAGAAGTAAAAGATATAGAAAAATAAGAAGAGGAAAATGACAATTTTATAAATTTTGAGAAATTGGTCAAAATTTGACCAATAATTAAAATAATTAAAAATTAATAATGATGAAATGGGCTAGGTGGATGGCCAAGTGGAGGAATCTCCACCAAATTAATTTGTTTTATTTTATCCAAAATAATAAAGATACAATCAAGGCTAAATTAATTTTCTTTTTATTTTTTGTTCATATTTTCTTTTCCTAAATTATAATTGGATATTAATTATTATAAATAAAGAATTATATAAAATTATCACCATATTCTTCTTCCTCTTCCCTTTGCTAAAAATTCTTCCATAAAATTCTCTAAAATTTTGCTTCACCTCACTCGCTCAAACCATTCTCCATCTTCATCAATTTTCATACCTCCATCTCTAAATATCCTTTTCTTCATCAAATTTGTAGATAGTTAAAAGAAATTCTTCGAAGCGCTTCAAAAGGTAAAATCTTTAAGTAGTTCTATAATGTGATTTAATGAGTTTTAATGTTAATTTAAAGGTTTAATTAGTGAAAGAAAATAGGATTAGAAGTAAATCTTTAGAAATTTGAAATTTCCTTTGACTTGACAGAATATTAGGGCTGAGTTTTTGTACTTTTAAAGTTATAATTTGAAGATTCTTAAAACATGAAAGTTATAGATTTCATGTCTAAATTAATTTTTGTTAAGGAAGTTTTGTCAACTTCTTACTTTGTTGAGAGATATAGACCACTGAGTATGGCTAACTCGGATTAGGGTTTGTGCTGAGAGACCTTACAAATTTTTGCAATTTTGAGGATATTAAATTCTGATTCAGGGGAAACTCAAATCATAAAAAATATTTCTCTATGTCTTAGCTAAAATTTTATGAAAACAGAACTGCATTTGAATATCTATATAATGAGTTACAAGTAAAATAGTAGAGGTTGCTCGCATAAGAATTACAGGGTAGATTGCTAGATGCAGGATTGAATTTAAAATTCTATTATAAATTGTATAGAGCATAGAAAAATCTGATTTTTAGATGTATTAGAGCCTGAGATGTATAGTTTAATTAGGAAAAGTAATTGGAGAAATTGGATAAGTATAAAGGGAGATATAACTGAGAGAACCAAGACTGCCATTAGCATGAAAGTTGAAATTAACCCTAAGAATTGGGAATTTTAGGGAAATTGATTAATTAGAGTTTTAATTAATGTAAGTTCTTATCGAATTCAAACTAAATTATATTTAATTATATGTGTAGCATCTAAAGGGGATGACAAAGAGGTTCATGATCACCTCTTTTGTCTTTGTTGAGTAGAGAAGGAAGTTGAGTAGAGAAGGAAGATTGATTTTGGATTTTTGCTTTTAGAGATGAGTAATATACATACTATTTTGCTTGGCATTGCCTTCAAATTAAATTATTGAAATTGCCATGAAATTCCATTTTGGCCAAAAATACCAATTGAATGATCCATGATTAATTTCATGCCCTTTATAATCCCAAATGATTCCTTTTAAATGAATTTGCATGATTGACCTTATGTTTCGTATATTGAACCCTGGGAAGTACTTAAGTTATTTTTGATACCTAATGATTAAGCATTATATATGGCATTAACGAAATGATAGAAGTTTTAATGATATTGTGCACAGTGGTTTAATAATCCTAGCTATGAGGGGGTTAAGGTCCTAGCCATGCAATTTGATCAACCGTATGAGTAAATAGCATGCTACTGGATTGTAGCCTCTGCTTAAATAATCAATAATAATTATGTCATTTTATCATATGATATGCTATGAATTCTTGATGCCAATGTGGAACCAAACCCATATGTTAAATGACTTCAATTTTATGATTGTTTAACTGATTAATGATCCCATTATTATTGTACATTTTATGCTATCATTATCCTCTTTGTGAGCAACTCCCTTACCTAGCCTCATAAGTAAGATAATATGTGTATTGCTCACTGAGATTAAATTCTCACCTTTCGTGGTTTAATGTTTCCAAGTCCGTAGTAGATAGTGGTAGTTCCAACCCATCTTTTCCATCTGAGCTTGGAACCGACAGTATCTATGTAACTGCCTCTACTATGAAGAATTTGTATTTTTTTTTTAATCTATAGTTGCTCCATAATTATGACTATAATTTGGGATACGTAAAATTACTATGTTTACGACTCAGTTAATATTAGTATGAAGTATCTGAACCTTAATTAAATTGATGCAAAATTAATTGATACTGTTATGGTAATTGAAGTAGGGAATTATAATATAAAAAATGGAAGTTGTAAGGTAGAATTTTAGAAATGTTGGTTTCCTTGTTGATTGTGTAAATTTGTATAAATTAAATAAGTCGATTACTTGGGATGTCATATTTACAAAGGAAACTCCGGCGAATGTTTTTTATAAAAATTGCATAAATAATTTATAGGTCAATAATTTGTAAGTTATGATGGTTTCTACAGGAATCGATAGCCTTAAGCTAACCCTTTCCCAAGGATCATCATATCACGAAGTGGGGATGTGATAAAGTTGGTATCAGAGCATAAATTAATTAAATAAAATATATGTCATTGAAGATAAGTCAATCATGGAGCAAATGATTCTTCCTTATCGTCATTTGATGTTATTCGTTATATGTGTTATTTCACATTTCTGTAAATTAATAATCTTGTGGTTTTATGTTTTTAGTGAATATGCCACCTAGAAGACGTGGAGGGGAATTCGAACCTATTAGGTAGGGATAGCCTCGTCGACAAGAAGAGGCAGGGGCCTCGAATATTGCTCCTAATGGGAGGAGGTTGTTGAGCCACCATAGGCTAGAAGAAGAACAAATGAAGAGAGGTTGGCAAAAAATGTGGAATTTCTTATTAGAGAAAATCAAGAACTAAGAAGGGAAATGGAAGAATTGAGGAAAGCCATGCATGAGCCACCTCCAGTATTGATTCCACCACCAGCATCTACTCCTCCACCTGTTTATGTTCTGCCACCAGTTCCTTCGATTGTTTTGTTCCTCAACAGGCAGCTAGAAGAGTGATTAATGATGGGGGAGCTAAAGTATTTACTTTTCTCAAGATGGGTCTGCCATAATTCAGTGGAGAGCATGGTGATGAACCTAGTGAATTTCTGGAAGAAGTTGAGAAGGTTATCAGAAGATTGCCCTGTTCTAATGCTAGGGCCATTGAATTGGTAGGTTTAGTATTAAAGAGAAATGCTTGGTCATAGTTCGAGCAGCATGTTGAAGAATCATTATACAGTGATAATCCGCCTACCTGGGAACATTTTAAGCAGATGATGATGGATTAATTCTTAACCGAGGTAGAGAAAGAGAAAAGATTAATATAGTTTGATCAGTTAAAGTAAGAAAGCATGGGCATTGCAGAATATACTAAAGAATTCCTCAGATTGGCTAAATTTGCAAAGAGTGTGATTCCAAATGAAGCTGTAATGATTATGAGATTCCGAAGAGGGTTACATGCACATCTGCATAAGATTTTGTTAGCTACAAAATATACCTCCTTGACCAAGTTAATAGATAAGGTGGTTTAGATGGAGGAAAAATATAAAAAAGAAAGAGTTGAAAGGGAGTAGAAGAAGAAGGGTACCTTGGAAGGGCAAAGCAGCAGAAATAAAAGGGGTAGCAACAGGTATTAGTCTAATTGAGAGTAATAGCCAAAGTCATAGCAGGTCTGTTGCTACTTCATCTTCCCCTTATATGTTTTCTGGTACCTTCAAATTAGAGAGGGCCAATTAGACTTTTCCTTCTTACTCTTAGTGTGGCAAGCAACACCCGAGTCCCTGCAGATTTATTATTGGAGCCTGCTTAACATGTGGACAATAGGGTCATTACATCAGAGATTGTCCACTTACTCAAGGCAGCAGGTAGCACCCATAATATCTCAGTCGATAATCCAGCAGAGTCAGAATAATAATAGAGGCTCTGGAGGCAGAGGCAAAGGCCAGAGTTCGGCTCAAGGTGCACAACAGTCAGCACCTAGTAGAGGTCAGGGTAGAGTGTTTGCCCTAAATCAGTAAGAAGACCAGACTTCTAATACTACTGTGGCAGGTATGATTTTAATTCAGAATGTGCGAGCGAATGTTTTATTTGACTCAGGGGCTACGTACTCGTTTGTAACATTTGCATTTGCTGGAAAACTGGGTAAGGGTAGGAAAAAGATGAATATACCCTTAGAGATTTCTACACCTCTAGGTGAAACCATTGATGTATAACACTTATTTGATTCTTGCTCAGTTGAAATAGAGCGTAGAATACTCCCAGTAGATTTAATTGAACTGTTAGTTTTGGAAATTGATGTGGTGTTAGGGATGGATTAGTTATCCACTCACTATGCTATAATTGATTATCAGGGAAAAAGAGTGGAATTCAAACCTATGGGTCAAGATAGCTTTATATTTCAGGGTGACAGAGGTAGTGTGATGATGTCACGACCCATTCTCGGGAAGCGACGGTCTTATGGTGCGGGAGATACCAGAGGCGACCGGCACCCGTAGAACCCAGTATCATATGAAATCAATTATTACCATCAATTTAATATTCAGTTACCTATTTACTATTCATTCTGTCAATCTATAATTCATCTATAAATTATATTGCAATTGGCTATAGCATTCATCATATCATATCATATCATTAATTAAACTCCAATATAATCCATACATACATGTTCATAAACTAACTATACCATACAAAACCCATGGAGCATCTAGGATATGAACATATAAAAATAATATAGTGTTAATATAATTACATTGATATAAAATACTGCAGAATCCACAGAGAGTCAAAATGCTAGGATTTCTGCCTCTTACTCTGCACCTGGAGATGGGAAACAGTGAGAAGGTGAGTATATAAGATACTCAATGAATCTAATATACATCGACCAATAAATTTGTAATGGAATATCAATAAAGAATAGGGAAATGAAATAAATAAATAAATCTGCTCAAAAATCTCAGGATACAAAATTAAGTACAACAATGATTATAAAGTCAATACTCATATCAAAAGAAGGTATATCACATGGAAAAGACAGATATAGGGCTATGAAACACATATAATATATGTCAAATACATATCAATCTCATATCAATAAACATAAGGCTGATAAGGTCTTATGGCTAGGGCTGACAACCCTTCCCAACTAGGGCATAATAATACAATGTGCACCATGCTGATAGTATGTACTCACTATCTTGTCGGGGCGGCAGCTCTGTCAAATCACATCACAAATAATGGAAATAAGAAACAAGTCAATAGATACCATTGCACATTAATGGAATCACCACGTATCAATAATTCATCATCAATCAATTCAAAGAGCAATAGAACCAAAGGAATAGCAATATCAAGTGATTATATAATGACCAAGGGTTTGGCAACCAACAATGGGATGTAACATAAGTTGGTCATATATGAATAAAAATTTCACGCAATTGGCATGCCATTGTCACTGCCAACGATGACATTCAAATGGTTGGTCTATGGATTTTTGAGCTAGGCATTTTGACAAATACTTGGTGGGCAATTTTGGGTGGACAATTGGACAAGGTTTAGGTGTAACTCCAACATTGCCCCAATTATCAACAACAACACACATTATAGGTAATTCCATAGGCATTATAAACACAACAATAAACAACATTAAAAGGATCAAATTGGCTTGCAAAACTAAAGGAAAAACAAGACAAAATCCAAGGCAAAAATGCCACTTTAGGGTTCGGCCAAAATGGCCCTTTTAGAGGTGAATTTGAAACTTCAATTTAACATTTTAGGCATGATAAAGGATGCATAAAAGACTCACCTAACACTCTAAATAAGCCACCATAATTGATTTGCCTCCAATTCTTCAAAGTAGGCAAAAATAGCAAACTTCCTCAATTTGATTTTTTACATCAAACTAACCATAAATAATCCATCAATTAACTTACAATTAACATATTCTAAACTCAATTTACATAAACTAATCCAAAATCACATAGCCATTTCATACAACTTAGGTTAGGGTTTGGAAAATTGGGGAAATAATGCTATATGCATCAATTGATGCAATTAAACACATTACCCAATCTAATTAATATCTAATATACCTAAATTAACCATAAAATCAAACAAAACAATAATTTACCTCAAATGAGTGGTTGGGCCAAAAATTCCAAGGTGCTTGGTTCTTGAAATTCTTTAATTTTCAAGGTAGAAAATGGACGGAAGACGAAAAATATATGGTTTAATTCAAGTTTGCTTCAAGAAATTTGAAAGAAAAATCGGTGGGAAGTGAAGGGAAAGTTTCGGCTAAATAGGAGAAGAAGAGAAGAAAATACAGAAATTTTTCTAAGTGTGGCTTATATACTAAGTCACAATTAGCAAATTTCATTTTGGTTCTTAAACTTTCCTTAAATTATACTTTTGTCATATTTTTTTCTGTAATTTATTTTGACGATTTTGTTGGGATTTGGATTTCAAAGTGAGGATTCAAACATCTTATTTTTATTTATACTTTATTATAAAAATAGTTTCAGAGCCGTTTTGAAACTTAGACAGTCCAAATTCCACTATACCCCCAAAGTTCCATTTATTTACGGTTTTGCCATCACTTACTTTTTCAGTGTTCCTAAACATTTTTCACCTCTTTCTGTTTATCACAATTACACATGCATATATATGATTCTTTATCCCTAGTCAGAATAAAAAATTTATCTGCCGACTGGACTGCTATTTTCTTGGCAGCGTTATCGACACCGACGATTTTCGGAAAAGTTTTTCGTTTGTATTCTAACTGAGTCTCTAAAATTATTTTTAGTCACTTCGATGATTTCAAACCAAATATTGAGAATAAAAGCAATCAATTAAGGTAGGCTATTCTAGGGTATTACATATGACAAGACTGATATCTGCTATTGGTGCAAGACAGCTTATGAGGAAGGGATGTCATGGATTCTTGGACAATGTGGTTCATATACGGGTCACCTCTAATGGAGTTGAACATATTCCTGTGGTAAATAAATTTCCTGATTTGTTTCCTAAGGATTTACTAGGAATACCTCCTAATCAGAAAATAGAATTTGAGATCAAAGTGTACCTTAGAACTAATCTAATATCCATTCCTTCTTATCGAATGGCTCCGGCAGAATTGAAGGAGTTGAACGTACAACAGCAGGAATTGCTGGATAAAGGGTTTATAAGACCTAACAGTTCATCATGGGGAGCTCTAGTGTTATTTGTGAAGAAAAAAGACGGGACTCTATCACAGCCTAACTTTAGACTATGACTGTCCTAGGGTACGGGTAATGCCTAAGCCACCAGTACCTCGAAGAACCCATGCTTTTACTTTTACATTCATAACTTAACCTGTGATACATTTTAGGTGATAATTTTTTTTAAAACATCATATTATCAAATATTCATACAGAAAAACTGATAGAGTTTCCTTTGTAACTCTGACTTAAGCTATCCACAAAACATATAAAAATGCACTCCCAATATAACATACATCCTCTTATATCCTCCATTGATCAATTGCAACTCAAAATGCACTTCAATATTTTCATCCATATCATATAACATATAAAGATCACATATCATAAATATGTACAATATATACATATCCATATCATATTAATTTACCATTTGATCATTTTAACATTTTACTTAAGTCAACTCAAACCTCTATACATTATATACCAAGGAACTCTAT
>CANXYC012022656.1:0-12836 GCA_948193065.1 Aleurites moluccanus | reverse complement strand
TATATATATATATATATATATATATATATATATATATATATATTATTAAAGTCATATATATATATATATTATTAAAGTCACAGAATAATTTAAAATATTTTATTGAAGTTTCCATGCTTATTTATGGCGAAAATTGATGATGTGACCGGCAAGATATAATACCTTAAAATTTTTCTAATTTTAAATACAGAAAGACTTCATTTAATCATAGGAACATCATATGTGAATAATAAGATAAATTGCGAAAATTGACCCTAACAGTTAAACAGGCACCTCAGTGCTTCGTTTTTCAAACGAGTTTTGGAAGTACGTGTATTTAACTTCACCAATAGAATCATAAGTTAAAGAAATATAAATCATAAGTTAAAGAAATATAATGAATATTATTTCATAATCAAAGTGAGGCAAAAAGATAAATAGATATAAGTTACGGGTCCAAAATATGATTATTTGAAGTGCCAGGAAGAAAATTTGAATTATCTGAAACTTGAATAGTATATAAAACCCATCTTTTGTCTTATTATTTATTCCATTTCTTTTTTCTTTTTCTCCTTCTTCCATGGCTGAAATTTTCTCTCCCTTCCCCATCAAAATCTTTCAAAAAATTTGAAAAGAAATTGATAGAAAACATAGTAAAACATCAAATTAACCTAATCTACATCGGATTTGAGCAAGGAAAACAAGTAAAATTTGAAGAGGAAGTGACCTAAGGTTTCTTCCACAGCAAAGTTAATAAGGTAAGATTATTTATTTGCTTTATTTCTTAGTCTTTAAGAGTGAATAGTAGTAATTGTTAAGAAATTTTAGTGTTAAACACATGTTAAGGCAAAAAATTATACTCAAATTTTTATGGTCTTAAAGAATGATTTTGACAAAATGTAAAACATAAAAAAATGTTCAAATATATGTTAACTAGATGGATGTAAAATAGTTTTTCAATTGAATATGTACATTTTGAGATGCAACCAAGAAAATAGAACTTGCCCGGATTGACTCTTATACAAAAAAAGGGTAAGTTCTATTCACCAAACATTATATAAAAAATATATTAAGCTAAATTTTGAATATGTTGTATGAACATGTGTCTAATTTAACAGAAAAAAAGAATTAAAGTGATTTGATACTTGTAGCTAGAGATATATATAATAAAGTCAAGGTTACCAGAGAAAAATTCTGTGTAAAATAAAATATTATAGCTATTGTAATTAATTTAATTTATAGGAAAAATGATATTTGTTTTGGATGAAATTTAATATGGAGCTTAATACATATGTTACCTAGATTTCATAAAAATTTAAGATTAATATAACATTATTTTCTACATAAATTATTAGTTTATTGCGAACTACTCAGGCTGTCCAACAAAGTTAGTGAGCCTAATTTGACAACTTAGAATTTTAAGGATTTTTTTATCGAACCGACAATTTAGGTGATTAATTTAGATATTGCTATGCATGATAAACTATTATTTGAAATTAAAATATTCATTTGAGAAATTGCAGCCCTTTGGCCAAATGAACATTTTTCAATTTCCTTTGATTTTCCCTTGATTTCAAGTTTTGATTTGATCCATTTTCCTTAAATTGTTATATGATTTGAAATGTCCCTTGTAATGTGAGAATTATTGACTTGATATGTGAAATCCAAGTTTTATTGTATAATCCCTTTAACCATACCAAATCGATGTTTAAATGTTGCACACCAAGTGTTTGATGAAATGTCCTTTATATTTTTCATGAGCTTACCAATTGAATGACATTGTCGCCAATGCTGGTGATTAGCTTTCTCACCAGCGCAACTGACCATTTTTGACAACTTTTGTACCTAGCTCTAATTTGAGTTCCACGCTATTTGACTTGTCATTTGATTATCCTAAGACTTGTTCATTGAACCATATTGATATTGACTGATTGAAAGAAAACAAATGAGTTCATTGAAAGTGATATTGCACCATAATAATTTTATTGGCCTTTTGGCACCCATGTAAGTTCTTTCTTCTTATTTGATATGTTAATATGACAAAGCTACCTTACATGTGGGGTAGTGGATAAGTGTCATCGGCATTATACACAATGAATATTGCAACCCTAGCTGATAAGGGATAAGTCCTAGCCATAAGATATTCGCTTGCCTTATGTAATTCTATTGGCCGTAATAAGAACAGATATGCGTTCAAGGCTCATTATCTGTTATATCTATATGTTTATATTATTCCATTGGCTTATTGATTTTATTCAATCCTTCAATTCAAAGTGATTGTTCAACCATTACCACTATTAAGTACTTTGCTCCATAGTTGTTTTTATATATCCTTAACTAGTGTCTATTTCCATTTCCCTTGATTTGGACTTTTGGTATGCTAACTATGAAACTATTCATTTTTTACTAAATAGACCATTTGATTTTTCATTGTTAATCTATTGAGCCAATTATTAACTATTTACTAAACATTTATTATCTACCTAATTAGAATGCATGGTAATATATATTTGACTCACTGAGTATATTTATACTCACCCTTTTTAGTGGTTTAACATTTTCAGGTCCAGAGTAAGGGGTTCCCATGTATTCTTCTTCAGTTGGGACCAGACTAACTATTGCAATGTAAATGTCAAAGTTTATTCTTTTCCTTTTGTATTCATAGAAGCTCCATAGTACTATATATAGATAAGCCAAAGATGTATAGAATATTGTATAGAGAATAAATGTAAATGTTATCTAAAATATATTGTTTATTAAAAATATAAGATTGTTTGATAATGATGACAGATGAATGATATGAGATGATAAGTATAGCATAATTATTGACTAATATATTATGGAAATTGATTGAAGACAGTGATAACAAGGAATGACAATAGGTCATAAGCAGGGATTTTACGGGTGTTGGTAGTCTTAAGTTGTTCCCACATCCTAGGATCGTCATGTTCCAAAATTGGGATGTAACAGAGGTGGTATAAAAACATAGATATATTGATAACATATAGATATGTATCAATAAGACATAGGTGAACCATAGAACATAGGTGAACCATAGAGCATAGGAATTCCTATCTCGTCATTTGTTTGTTATGAGTAATCCTGCGATAATGGTGACGTGGTATATCGTTATGTTTGTCTTTTAGTAATTAGAATGTCATAAGAGAGACATGAATGAGCTAGAGATCGTAGATATGAGAGGACAAAGGAGCCTAGTAGAGAGACAGAGGTTGCCTTAAATGAGTCATTGGTAAGGGAAGAATTAGAGGAACCACCCAGATCTAGAAGAAGAACAGAGGAAGATAGAGAGGATGACAAAACCTGGAGACTAGAGATGATACAAGGGATGATGGAATTGAGATGGGAAATACAGGAATTGAGAAGAGAAAGACAAACAATGCCTTCACATGTACTACCAATAGTTGCACAAGTTGCTCCACCAGCACCAGTGCCACTAATTGTTATGTCAGGTGAACCTATAATTTTGGGAGGTCGACATATGATAGTTAAGGTGGAGTAAGTATGTTTAGTTTCTAAAGCTAAAATTGTCAGAATTTAAGGGAGAACAGGTTGAGGAACTTACAGATTTCCAGAACAAGTGGAAAAAGTAGTGAGAATGTTATCATGTTCAGATGCTAGGACAGTAGAGTTGGTTTGACTATTATTGAAAAGGAATGCTAGGAACTGGTATGTTAGGCATATAGAGGAACAATTATATAGTGATGCACCACCGACCTGGGCATAATTTAGAATGACATTAATAGATGAGTATATGACTGAAGGTGTAAAGGAAAGAGGCATAATCCAGTTTGAATAATTGGAGCAAGGGAATCTTAGTGTGCAGGAGTATGCTAATGTGTTCATCAGGCTAAGTAAGTATGCAAGCCAAATTGTACCAATCAAAGTAGACCTGATCAGTAGATTTAGGAATGGATTACATGCCTCCTTGCATAATGCATTGTTATCTACTGAATTCACTTCATTGACGAGGATTATTGATAAGGCTTCAAATGGAAGAAAAGTATAATGAAGAAAGATAAAAAAGGGAACAAATAAGAAAAGATGAAATGGGAGGACAACATAGAAAAGGTGAAGGGAGTTCACAACATAAATTCATAGAGACAAAGACTAGAACTGAAAAGAGGCAACAAACAGGTAGTTAGAGGAGAAGTCATATTGAGGATATTATAAAATCATTAGCACCAAAATTTTCAAGAGGCTCTAATAGGCCAACATCACAGATGTTTAATATTCTTAAATGTGACTATTATGGTAGGAGACATGAAGAAAAATGTAGAATACAAACTAGTGTATGTCTAAGATATGGTCAACAAGGGCATTTTATCATAAACTTACCAATATGGGGAGAACAACAGATGATCACATTAATTTCAGAGCCTACAGTGCAAATGAGTAGAAGAGAGGATAGAGATACAAAAAGTAAAGGTAGAGGTAGAGGACAAGAACAAAGTCAAAGTAATAATCATGCACTAGCAGGAAGAGGTCAAGGTAGAGTATTGTTCATTGACACCCAAAAAGCTCAGGGATCTGACACGACTACGATGGATATATTCCTTATGCGATAAGAAGTAACATAAGTGTTATTAGATACCAGTACTATTTATTTGTTTGTTACATTAATGTTTACATCTAAAGTTGAGAATAAAAAGATAATTAATGCTAATAACTTTAAAAATGTCTAACGTTCCTAAAGAAAATGTAAAGATAAGATACAAGTGCCTAAACTGTAATAAAGAGATTAAAGATAAAATATTATTTGTTAACTTGATATAATTACTAGTGATAGAGTATAATGTAAACCTAGTGTGAAATGGGAACCCAAGATCTAAACCAAACTCTAATAACTCTATTTCATGAGAAGCCATCGAGATAGATGAAGATTTAACTTGTAAGGAGACACCATTCGAGATTGTTCATCATTAAATTTGATAGTACTTGATGTAAAGATCTGATAGAGGAAGTATTATAGAAGAACCAATCGATAAGGAGATGAATATAGGAGAGTAAGTAAGACGTATGAGTTGAATGTCCATTGATATCCTATTGATGGTACATGAATAGTTAAAATTTGAGGACGAATTTTATTAAAGGGGGTAAAATGTAACATCCTAAATTTTTTCTCATTTTGAATGCATAAGGACTTTATTTAACTATAGGAACATCATATGTGAATAATAGGATAAATTGCAAAAATTGACCCTGACAATTAAGCAGGCACCTCAGTGCTTCGTTTTTCAAATGGGCTTAGAAGTGCATATGTTTAATTTCACCAATAGAATCATAAGCTAGAGGAATATAAAGAATATTATTTCAGAATCAAAGTGGAGCAAAAAGGTGAATAGATATAAGTTACAGGTCCAAAGTATGATTATTTGAAGTGTCGGGGAGGAAATTCGAATTACTTGAAACTTGAATAGTATATAAGCCCATCTTTTGTCTTATTCTTCATTCCATTTCTTCTTTCCTTTTCTCATTCTTCCATGGCCAAAATTCTCTCTCCCGTCCCTATCAAAATCTTTCAAAGAATTTAAAAGGAAATTGATAGAAAACCCAGTAAAATATCAAATTAACCTAATCTACATCTGATTTGAGCAAGGAAAATAAGCAAAATTTGAAGAGGAAGTGACCTAGAGTTTCTGCCACATCAAAATTAATAAGGTAAGATTGTTTATTTTCTTTATTTCTTAGTCTTTAAGAGTGAATAGTAGTATCTGTTAAGAAATTTCAGTGTTAAATACATGTTAAGGCAAAAACTTATACTCTAATTTTCATGGTCTTAAAGAATGATTTTGACAAAGTGTAAAACATGAAAAATGTTCAAATATATGTTAAATAAATGGTTGTAAAATATTTTTTCAATTGAACATGTACGTTGTGAGAAGCAATAAAAAAATAATAGAACCTGCCCAGATTGACTCTTATACAGGAATAAGGTAAGTTTAGATATTCAACAAACATTATACATAAAAGATATTAAGCTAAATTTTGGATATGTTGTAGCCTCATGTGTTTAGTTTAATAAGAAAAAATAATTGAAGTGATTGGATACTTATAGCTAGAGATATATATAATTGAGTCAAGGCTGCCAAAGAAAAATTCTATATAAAATATAATATTATAGCTACTGTAATTAATTTAATTCATAGGGAAAATGATATTTTTTTTAGATGAAATTTAATATGAAGCTTAATACCTATGTTATCTAGGTCTCATAAAAATTTCAGATCAATATGACATTATTTTTTATAGTAAATGATTAGTTTATTGCATACCACTCAGGCTGTCCAACAAAGTGAGTGAGCGTAATTTGACAACTTGGAATTTTAAGGACCTTTTTTTTATCTAACCAATAGTTTAGGTGAGTCATTATATATTGTTATGCATGCTTAAACTATAATTTGAAATTAAGAAATTCATTTGAGAAATTGCAGCCCTTTGGCCAAATGAACATTGTTGAATTTCCTTTGATTTTTCATTGATTTCACACTTTGATTTGATCCTTTTTCCTTTAATTGTTATATGATTTGAAATATCCCCAGTACTTGATATGTGAAACCCAAGTTTTATTGTATAAGCCTTTTAACCCTACCAAATTGATGTTTAAGTATTATACATCAAGTGTTCGATGAAATGCCCTTTATATTTTTAACAAGCTTACCAACTGAATGTCATTACCGTCAGCGTGGGTGATTAGCTTTCTCACCAGCGTGGGTGATTAGCTTTCTGACCAGCGTAACTGACCCTTTTTTACAACTTTTGTACCTAACTCTAATTTGAGTACCATGCTATTTGACTTGTCATTTGATTATCCTCAGACTTGTTCATTGAGCTATATTGATATTAAGTGATTGAAAGAAAACAAATGAGTTCATTGAAAGTGATATTGCACCATAATGTTTTTTATTGGCCTTTTGGCACACATATGTGTTATTTCTTCTTATTTGATATGTTAATATGACAGAGCTACTTTACCTATAGGGTAGTGGGTAAGTAACATCGGTATTATGCACAATGAACATTTCAACTCTAGCTGAGAATGGATAAGTCCTAGCCATAAGATATTTGCTTGCCTTATGTAATTTTATTGGCAGTAATGAGAAATGATATGCATTCAAGGCTCATTATCTGTTATATCTATATGTTTATATTGTTCCATTGGCTTATTGATTTTATTCGATCCTTCAATTCAAAGTGATTGTTCAACCATTACCATTATTAAGTACTTTGCTCCATGTATTTATATATCCTTAACTAGTATCTATTTTCATTTCTCTTGATTTGGGCTTTTGATGTGCTAACTATGAATCTATTCATTGTTTACTAAATAGACCATTTGATTTTTCATTGTTCATCTATTGAGCCAGTTATTGACTATTTACTGAATATTTGTTATCTACCTAATCATAATGTATGGTAATATATATTTGACTCACTGAGTATATTTATATTCATCCTTTTCAATGGTTTAATATTTTCAGGTCAAGAGTAAGGGGTTCTTATATATTTTTCTTTAGTTGAGACCGGACTTTCTATTGCAATATAAATGTCAAAGCTTATGCATTTCCTTTTGTATTCGTAGAATTCCATGGTACTGTATATAGATAAGCCAAAGATGTATAAAATATTATATAAAGAAAAAATGTAAATGTAATCTAAAATGTATGGTTTATAAAAAAATATGAGATTGTTTAATAATAAATACAAATGAATGATATGAGATGATAAGTATAGCATAATTATCACAGGTGTTGACTGATAGACTTAGGAAATTGATTGAAAGAAAATAATAACAAGGAATGATAATAGACCATAAGCAGGAGTTTTATGGGTGTTAGTAACCTTCAGCTGTCCCACATCCTAGGTTCATCATGTTCCAAAATTGGGACGTGACACAAGATTAACTGACTCATTAACAAATCTGCCAAATAAGTGCGACACGTCATCTGTTAGCCATGTCATCGCCACATCAGCTGACCATGCTCTCCCTTCCATCTACCATAATTGATTGTTTGAAAACGATAACTCTCTTTCCCAAAACAAAAAAGGCTCCCCAAAATTGAAATCCCTAACATTTTAAATTGATTCTTCCTTTGAACACTCCCAAATTCTCCCCATTCCAATATATATACCCATATCATTTGCATATAAGTGTCGCATAAAGAGGTATCTATGGTTTCTCCAAGAGCAACGATGATAGAGAGACCAAATCGTCAAATTGCCATTACTCCATTGTAGATCACCATAAATTGAGGTTAATGTGTGCTTGGTCAAGTGCAAAGTGAAAACAAAAATTTTAAAATCAAACATCAAATTAAGATAAAGAAAATTTACCCCAAGTCAAATCAAAACCAATTCGTTCTGAGGAGGATATTGAGAAGAGTAGCCTTCCACTTTCGAGATTGAACTATCAAACGAGAAGTGTGGAAAGCTTCTTCATGAACAACCACTAAGAATGGTTAGAACTTCACCACTAAATTAATTTCTACTATTTGTGAAAAATTGGAGATGAAGGTTGTACTTTCATGGTATATTTTTCTTCAGGTCTGTGTGTTTTATTATTATACAAGGAAGAAAAAGAGAGAACGGGATCCCTTGAGATTGAAAGGGACTCTTGCTTTAGTGTCTAGGGCTTTCTTTTATTTATTTATTTTTCATTTTTTTTGTACGCTTTTTTTTTAGTCTCTGGGTTTTTTCTGTTCCCTCAGTGAAGAAGAAGAAGATGAAGAAGAAAAGTTCCCTCAGGGAAGTGGCATTTTAATTTCTAGTCACCATCCACATGCTTAATTAGTTGATCGACATCCTTCACTGGAAATTGGCCTTAAAATTATAATAGAATTATTAAATTAGTTTAGTGACTATAATAATGGAAAAAAATACTTATGTGATCATACTAGTACTGATCCTATAGTTTAAGGACCACCGGTGTAAATTATCCGTAAAAAGAGATTTATAGAATCCTTCTTACTAGGGTTTTAAAAAACCTTCTTCTATTTTACTTTTGCTCAAACAAATCTATGAATTCTCCAAAACTCCTAATTAAAATCTCTCAAACTAAACATACCTAAAATATTAGGCCCTTAATTCAATTCGAACGTGTTGCCTAGCTATGGAAAAAATAAATGAACGATATATGATATAACTCTCGTTTTCATATTTGCTCATCTGAAACTTGGATTATTGTAATATTTAACAACTGCTACATATTGAAAGAATATGCTGCATTTATAATGAAATACCGGATTATTACCCCAGTTAATGCCAACATGTGCTAGCATTTGCAGTTCCAGTCTCAAAGAGTTATTACTTGATTTACCAGAAGCTTCTACTGGGGTTGTGGGCATGTCTGCACCCCATAAATATCTTTTCCAACCAAACATCCTTCCACATCCTGTGGACACCCAAACTTTCTCTCCAGGAAAAACCCAACTGCACAAAGTTGCTGACCAAACTGGCGTCGGAATATTGGAAGTCTACAGTCAAAAGAACCTGCACCAGATACAAGCATTTCCTCGCTGAAATTTGCAAATGCCAATGTTCAGACAACCCCATTAAATTTCCCTGATGAAAGATGCCAGGGAGTGCGCCGGATGTCTGAAGCTATGGCTTCACCAAGCCCAGGGGCAGTCTCAGCCTCGACCAAATTGTGGTCATGGTCGATCGGACTTAGTGTGTGAAGCACAAATGAGAGATCTGGTGAAAGCATTTCTTGTACTAGAACTGCCATTTTGGCATCCTTCTGAGAAACATTAGCAGCTCGACGCTTAAAACAGCTCTTTTAGTGTACAGTGAAGCCCATACTTGGCTAACAGTATTTTCAAATACAGTTGGATTTGATGGGCTAACATTAGGTATTGATTCATAAAGTCCAGCAGCAAATATTCCTGCCAGGTCCTCAACATTGGCAATTTGGCAGTTGAATGTACAATTAATCGTGCATTGCCTGGAAATACTCGGCTTAATCCATCCATTATATCTTTTGGGGACTGCAAAGAAGATATCAGCTTCTGGAGTTGAGAGCACAATTTGTTAAGTTCATCTTCCAGTCTAGCTGTTTCTATTTGTTCTAGAAGTGACCTAAATAACTCCATGGATTTACTTTGCTCTAGTGCCATAGAACCGAATGGTATAACTGCCCCCTTAGGGACATTAAATGAAGCTGGCACCCCTTGATCACTGTAAACTGTCGTTTGAAAAGTAAGAAACTAATTCAATTCAATATATACGCAAGCATACAGAAGATTAAGAAATCAAGGGATTCAAGGACTATTTTAAAATCTGTTATTTAAGGTCAAATCATAAATATTGTTAGAACCTTTATGGCTATATTCTTCTATTTGATTACCACATCTAACAGGGGACAGGTATCAATTGTATGAATACCCAGACAAAATAGTAAGTACAAGCGCAAAAAGGATTTGATTCATTGAAATATTACAGTAACAACATATGTTATGTAATAACTATTCATTCCCCCTATGAGCTATATAATGCATCAGGCTTTCGCCAACTAACAATATTTATGATTTGAACTTAAATAACAGATTTTAAGTCAGCAATTTCTATAGAACATGAAAAGAATTTAAGTAAATCATGCAATAATAAATCATTTCAGACATTGGTTTGGAGGATAACATTTTAGGAGACAAATCCCGGTTCTTTTATTTAGAGATTATTAAATACTTCAGGAGCATGGGAATGAAACTTATGACAGAAGGATCTAATCTTGGTATGTCACGACCCGATTTTCCGAATCGCGACGGTTTTAGGACATGGGAAATGCCAATGGCGACCAGCACCCATAGAACCCAGTACCATATGCACAGTATATAAACCTCAAGTAATTATTCATTTTAATTAATTACCATCCATTATGAAATTCTGTTATTCTGTCAAGCACTCTGCAGTTGGTTGTAACATTCACATATCACATCATAAAACTATTATATAACTCATAATATGATTATCAATTTATCATTCACAATATTCATCTCTTACTAACCCATACATACTCATTGAGCAGCTAGATAAAGAAACCTCAAATGTAAATACAGAAATCCAGAACCATATAGAATAGACTGCAGCAGAAATCCACGGAAGATAAACGTCGAGATTCTGCAACCTACTACTTTCCTGAAATGGTTAAACAATGAAAGAATGAATATAGATGATACTCAGTGAATTTACATGCATCACAATAAATAATAGGCATAATTAAATAATGGTTTCAGTCAAAGGAATAGCAGTATACAAAATGGTTGTCAGGGTACAGTAAACCAAAGAAAAATTATATATATATGCTCTGTTACATATGGAAAGGCAGATAACGAGACAGACTGTATGAAAAGAAATCATACAATCACCAAACAATCAATATCACTGGACTATGTAGGTCACCAATATCATATAAGCATAAGGCTGATCAGGCCCTATGGCCATGACCATAACCCCTCCTAGTTAGGGTTCAACACTACAATGTGCACAAGGTCGACAGTATTTTCTCACTACCTTATCGAATCGGTAGTTCTGCCAAACCATATCAGGGTCAATAACTAGGAATACCACAAGCAACAATGGTATCCAGATATCAGTCCAATCAAATAACAGTCAGTTTGACATCAATCAATACAATATGCAATAAGCTCATTGGCAATGTCATATATATTATACAATCAATAATCATAAGTTTAGCAACAAGAAAAGGGTAAGAAACAAACGATGGTTCGGTGGCTGAAATTGGTGGGTCAATGCCAATGTCGCTGGCAACAATGGCATTCAATTGGTAGGCCTATGGCGTGTAATCCAATAGGCCAAAGGAAAATAAACTATGCATTTTGTCGAACACTTGGTGGGCATACAATGGCAAGCCAATAGATTAGGTTTTGGTGCAAAATTGACTTGCCCATTCAAACCATCAACAAGGTACATTGTCACACAAAGCCAAGGTATCAATAAACAAGATTAAACACCAATTAAATATGATCAAAATGGCAAGAAAAATCAAGTAAAAATCAAACAAAAACATAGGCATTTTAGGGCAATTTAGGTTCGGCCACTTTAGGGTTTTTGGCAAAGGTTCCAATTCAACAATTCAATGATATAAACAAGTTATTTGATGCAATGTAAACTCACCTAATGATCCAATTAGCCAATATGCACTCCAATTGAACCAATTCCACTAAAATCCCCAATTTTTGCTACTTTGAAAACTTAAATTCTAAAATCTTCAATTCTATATCAAATTAACCATCAATTAGTTGTTTATTCATATCCAATTGATCATTTCTAACATCAATTAGCAATTCCTAACACTAATTCAACATATTCAACTTTACAACTTCAATTTCAAGCTTCAAATGAGAAATTCCATCAAATTAAGATAAACTAATGCAATTAATCACTAAACACATTCAATTGAACCTAAAATAACACTAAATCATTAATCAAATTAAATAAAACAACAACTTACCAAAACTCTTCAAGTTGGCCGAAATATACATGGAGTTTGTCCTCCAAATTGCTAGCTCCAAACTTCAAATTAATGGTAAAAATGAAGAAAGCTACCTTGAATTGTTACTTTTCCATCAAAATCCTAAAGAAATCTATAAAGAAATGAAGAAATGGAAGATGGGAGAAGGAGGAAATGGAACACGGCAATGGTGGAAGAAATGAGGAAGAAGAAACCGAAATAGTGATGCCATATAAGACAAACTCAAATGGCAAATTACAACTAAATCCTCCAAGTTTCATCTTTTACACTTTGGTCCTTAAATCTTCTGTAATTTATTCTGACAATTCTGTCAGGATTTAGATATTAGTGTGGAAAGTGTATAGACTTA
>CANXYC012022117.1:0-37078 GCA_948193065.1 Aleurites moluccanus | reverse complement strand
TATATATATATATTAATTTACCCCATATTTTAATGCCACTAATATGATATTATCATTACTTAAGGATAAAATAATTTTTATTTTTAAAATTAAAATTTAATTAATTACCTTCTTAATTTATGTATTTATCTTAAATGTCAGATAATACAAAAATAGAGGAAATATTATTTTTAATCTAATAGATTATTTGTACTAAAAATATTTTATGATTATTTGTAAATGAGATTTCACTCTTTATTATATATGTGCATAACAAAAATGTTATTTATATATTTAAAAAAAAAAGGAATATAATTTTCCAATAGGTTAAAATTTTAAACACATAAATAATTACACAAATAATTTAAAATTACATTTCCAAGTTGGAACATCCACGTCAATACCAAGTCACCAATCAACCACCCACGTAGGATACGGTTTGAAATATTGTCCATATCCGGTCTAGTCAACTCACCAAATTCTGAAGAACTAACTTCACACCCAAGAATAAATCCAGGGACAATAAAGTAATTAAACTATTGCATTTAACTGTATGCTAAAAATTTCGTTATTTTTTTAAAATATATATATATATATTTTTACCTAGGACCCAACTAAAGCGGGACGGAGTAGCATAGGTCCCACTTCATCCTTTTTTCCAAAGACGAAGGAGCTTCCACCGCCGGCCAAAGTTTATAATGATGTCTCTCTGTTTCCAGATCTGAAACGCAGAAAGTATCAACACAGCTAAACAAGAAGGCTTATTGGCTTCTCTTCTCTCTACACAACAACAACAACAATAAAAATAAAGAGACGAGAGAGTGATCTTATATACCCCTATTCATAAAAAATATTTTTTTATTTTGGGAAAAAAAGGGAAAAATGGGGGTGCAAGAAAATGGGGATGGAGTGGGGAACAAGAACAAGTACAGAAAGGTGAATTCTGATGCTGCAGAGGAAAATTTTGTGTTTTCCGATAAAGGTCAAAGCGAAGATCAAAAGGGTATTCTTAATAGGAAAAATACTGTGAAGAAATATGTAGTTGCCTGTGCCATCTTTGCCTCTCTTAATTCTGTGCTTATGGGCTATGGTTAGCACATTAACTTTCGTTTCTCTCTTCTCTCTATTTTCAATTTGATTTCTCTTTTTTTTTTCGGTTGGATCTGCTTAATTTTTAATAGCCACATTGACAATCTGGCATGATTGGTTATTTATTTGTACTTGTGCCGTTTATATTGATTTTCTTTTTCTCCCGTGTGGAACAATAATTTTGTGTGTTTCTATCTGATCTGATTATTATTTGAAAATCACATTTGTAGATCATTTTTGGACTTTGTTATTGTGGGTACAATGTGGCTAATTAGAATTGACTAATTTTTTAGGGGAGGGGAGGGGAGGGCATGATAAAGATTTAAACTTTGAGTTCTCGTGGTGTTCGAATGGAACTTGTCTGACTTTTAAGAAAAGTAAAGAACTGATGGTTGTAGAAATCCTAGCAATTGTTTAGCGTAAGACATTAATTTTTATTGAAGTTCTAATTTCTGGTTCGAAATGTCTACTTTAATTCTGCAGATGTAGGTGTTATGAGTGGAGCAATTATGTTCATTCAACAAGATCTCAAGATATCAGAGGTACAAGAAGAAATTCTTGTTGGGATTTTAAGTATAATTTCACTTTTGGGTAGTTTAGCTGGAGGAAAAACATCTGATGTCATTGGTCGAAAGTGGACAATAGCCTTAGCAGCCATTGTTTTTCAGACAGGGGCAGCTATAATGGCTCTTGCCCCTTCCTTTGCAATACTGATGATAGGAAGGCTCTTTGCTGGTATTGGAATAGGCTTTGGAGTCATGATTGCGCCAGTGTACATAGCAGAGATATCACCCACTGTTGCTAGAGGATTTCTTACTTCTTTTCCTGAAATTTTTATAAATCTAGGAATCCTTCTAGGATATGTTTCTAACTATGCTTTTTCCGGACTTCCAGTACATATAAACTGGAGGGTGATGCTTGGTGTGGGAATCCTTCCCTCAGTCTTTATGGGGGTTGCACTCTTTGTGATTCCTGAATCCCCAAGGTGGTTGGTGATGCAGAATAGGGTTGAAGAAGCAAGATTAGTACTGTTGAAGACAAATGAAAATGAAAATGAAGTTGAGGAAAGATTGGCAGAGATACAATTGGCTGCTGGGATTGCTAATGCAGAGAATTATGAAGCAAAACCTGTGTGGCGTGAAATATTAAGTCCTTCTCCTGCAGTTCGACGAATGCTGATAACTGGTTGTGGAATCCAATTTTTCCAACAAATTACAGGTATTGATGCAACAGTGTACTATAGCCCTACAATATTTGAGGATGCTGGAATCAAGGGCAACACCCAGCTTCTTGCTGCAACTGTTGCTGTTGGGTTTACCAAAACCATGTTCATTTTAGTTGCTATAGTTCTTATTGACAGAGTGGGTAGAAGACCTTTGCTTTTTGTAAGCACAATTGGAATGAGCATCAGCTTACTTATTCTGAGTCTTACTCTATCTTTTATGGGGGATGGGAAACTTGGGATTGGATTGGCAATTTTATCAGTTTGTGCGAATGTAGCTTTCTTCTCTATAGGACTTGGACCTGTTTGTTGGGTTGTGTCATCTGAAATATTCCCTCTAAGGCTTCGAGCTCAGGCAGCTGCTCTTGGGGCAGTAGGAAGTAGAGTTAGTAGCGGTTTGGTTTCTATGTCTTTTCTGTCAGTATCTCGTGCAATTACAGTTGGAGGAACTTTTTTCATCTTTTCAATGATTTCAGCTCTTTCTGTTGTTTTTGTCCACACATGCATTCCCGAAACGAAAGGGAAGTCTTTGGAGCAAATTGAAATGGTGTTTCAAAATGAGGGAGAGTGGCAAGGAGGTGAGATAGAATTGGGTGATGTAGAACGATTAGTACAGAAAGATGATGCACACTTGATTGCTAATCCATGAACTTAGGATATCGAGCTTGGTATTGTAAATGGAATTAGATGGAGAGTATTTTAACTCCTCTTTTGAATTCTATACGGTTCAAAATGATTAAGGATTATTTAGGATATTAAAACAGTATTGTATGAATGATGATTATACACTGATTAAACCAAGACAATTAAAGTTTTCATATAATGAGTTACAGTGGGCTGTTGGCGAATGATGATGTCTTTGTTAAGAGTCGCTTGAAAATTGCAGTAGCTTAATGTTCATAATTTGCTACGTTGTTATTTAGTTTTGTTAAGGTGGAGATTGAGCTTGTATTTGATTCATCCAAAATTTAGGGATAATTAGCAAGTCTTCTGCTCTTGGTCAAGCAAATGCTTAAAATAGATGGTACTATCCACACTATTCAGGAAGAAATATGTTGGAAGAAGATACATTTGTACAATATTGAATTGTGAGCAACTGTAACTCTGGAGACTAGAAATAAAGCTCCTTTTCATTTTGATTCAGGTGTTAAATCCCTCTCTCTCTCTATATATATATATGTTAATGCTATATATATGAATGGCCATTTGCAGGTTAGTAAATCTGAAAATGTACAGGTTAGTCACAGGACGGATGTCTTGATGCTTCCAGCCATGAATAAGGAAATCTCAATACGCTAATCTTTTGTTCCTTGTTTTTATTTCCATATCTGAAGCATCATTGGCCAAATATCAAAAATTCAGAATGCTTTCCTTCTCTTCTGTCTCCACCTCCTCATCTATAATCCGCACACTTATCCATGTATTGAGAGAGAGAGAGATGGGGTTGCAGGAAAATGGGAACATAGGAAGCAGCAAGAACAGGTGCAAGAGAAGGGAATCTGATGGTGGGAAGGAAGATATTGAATTGTTATCCTATTGTGATCAACAAGAAGATGATGTTCTGATTAAGAAAATCAATGCAATATATATATATATATATATATATATATATAATGTGATTGCTTGTGCCATCTCTGTCTCTCTCAATTATGGGCTTATGGGCTTTGGCCAGTCAATCTCTTAATTTCAAAGTTCTAATAAGAAAAACTTTCTTTTTCAGTAATTATTGTATTGAACTCTAGTGTTTGATCAATAGTTTCTATGCTATTTCGATGCACAAAAAACTACAAAGAATCTGATATTTGAAAAATAAGTTATATTTCTCAATTGCAATTTCTTGTGATATAGAACAACTATGCAAAAAGAATAATTGTTATTAGTATGTATATATCTATTCAAGTACATCATTGAATTGTTGAATTCAGTAGCTGTAACTGATCTAGAAATAACTAAAGCTTTTTTCAGAGGCCTGTCAATCCAAACAAGACAATGATTTTATCATACATTCATCCATTAGGGGCCCTTCCAAAAGAGGGCAAGGACCCAGAGAAATATGACATTATTATCAAATATACATATTATTGTCCTACATATAAAGAACCATCCAAGAATGAAATTAATTCATTGTACGAAATTGGACTATATTAATGAATAATTGAGTACAACATTAATGAATAATTAAGTCAATCCAAGAATGGGGAAATGAATAATTTTTATTGGGATTAAGATCAAAAAAAAAAAAAAAACTCTTTGAAAGAGTATGGAACTTCCACCGAAACTTCTGAAGATTAGAATTCAATTCTTAAAGATTAGAATTCAATTCTTACCCATAATAATTCCCCTCTCCAATGTTAAAAAAAAATGACCTATAAATTATAGGCTATCTTTCTTCTTGAACAGAGCTTTTATCCTGCTTTGCCAATTTAATTGCCATTCTTTTTTTTCTGGTTCACCGTCTCTGTGGGATTTTAAACCCTACAAAAGTCTGTATTGGGTAGAGAGTAGAGAGGAGTAAATAATAATGACTATATCTTTCATTTATCATTAATAAATTTTAGCATGAATTTTCGTGGTTAAAAAAAAAATACAGAAAGGGTCCATGAAAGAATTTTAATATGTAGACATGGAGGTAAGGTCAAGAACAGAGAAATTCACCCTAAATTTCAACAGGGACAATGTGAGAATGTGAAAGCAGAAAATACTACAAAATATGTGGGCACAACATTTCGAATACTGTTGGGTAGAAGAGAGATCACTCCTAATCCTCCTCCTCCTCCTCCTCCTCCTCCTCCATGGCCAATATGTTCTGTTTTTTCTTTAAAGATTAGGTTTGCTGCAATTCCAAACCATTAAATTAAAATTGATTGTTATCTTTAGTTTTTATTAGTAAAATACATGCAAATTCCATCTTAAATAAATTAATGTATATTTTATAATTTCAATACAATTATGCTAATTTTAATTGTTAAATCATTTATATTTATGATAATCACCTGATAATTATGAAAGTAAAAAAGCAATTTCAAAAAGAAAAGAAAACACTAAACTACTTTGGACAACCGCAATTACATAATTTATTAACTAATCAAATTCTGTCTGGGAAGTTATATCACAGAAGTTTCATGTGCTAAACTTCTTTAAACCCATGAAATTTACATGATATTGTAATTGATCAGTCAACATTAATTACGGAATTCAAAATTATTAAATTTTACAGATTTTGATGAAACAAACATGTATAATATCGATTTTTCTAAGTGGGTATTTTTTAGCAACAATTATTTTAAATAAAATATAATTATGAAATATGTGTTGGAGAATTAAAAATAAAACAATATAAAAAAAATTAGATGAAAAAAAAAAATTTGATAGAATTGTATTTTGTTATAATCACTGTTATCTCAATTAATATGATAAAATTCACATTTGTTGTTAATTTATTTTATTTTTAAATTTATTTATTTAATATTATTTAAATTTTCATTTCTTAACATATGTTTAGAAAAATCGAGATAATAATAATAATAATAATAATAATAGTATATTGCTTTCTTCATTGACTAAATTTGGGAATATTCTGTGGTTTCTTAAAAAAGTATTTATGGTTATAATCGTGCTAAGTAATGGCAATTTATTTTATCAATAATTCATTGAAAACTCTGTTATTGTTTCAATTTCATTATTAGTTGGGAATTTTTTCTTTAAAGAAGATGATTCTTCTTGACAGCCCAAGAATGCTAAAATATGCAACCAATGCACATGGAAACATGTAGGAAAACCAAGAATAAATAAAAAAGAATGGGTCGTGATGTTGTGAGGCCAAGAGGTAGGTATCCATATTGAATAGAAGATGACAAATCACTTTCACATCTTATTTAGGGATATTTAAACATCCAGACTGATAATTACTGATTTAAGATAAAAATATTTTTTTTAATTAATAAAATTTTTAATTGACAATAATAATTCTTATTTATTATTAGATTTTATAAAAAAAGATAAATTGATAATTAATATTTATTCAAATATTTAATAATTTTTTAATTATCGATGCGTATATTTTTAAACGATAATTAAATTTTATAATTAAATATCCAAACAACTCCTTAATTAACATGAAATTAGATATCCAAACCACCCCTTAATTAACATGAAATTCAATATGATTGCATCTTCCTAATTTCTTGATAAACAATTATAAAATACTTTCAAGATAAACAATTAAATCAACTAACTTTCAGATAATTATATGGGTATTGAATGCTAAACTTCTTTCAGATGAAAAATCATAAAAAGGTTTTATTTTTGTTAATCTTTCATTTCATTTCAATACAACCAAAAAAGAAACTTTTCATAAGGGAAGATAATGATAATACTAATTATCAATTCTGATTAGAAACAAAAGGTTCAAATTATATTCCATTCTTTGCATTTTTCAAATCCTGAAAGTAGGTACAAGTGGAAGCGAATCTGCCAAAGAAAAGGATTCTCCTTTCCTTTCTTCTTTTTTTTTTTTTCTCAACACTATAATGGTGGAATGGACCAAGTTAATCCATAACCAAATACAACACAGACACAAAAAGGGCTATTTGCAATTGTCATTTTTTTTACTGTTTTCTAGAAGAACTCGAACTTGAGGAATTGCAGAAGACACAAGAATTCAGCATTATACGATTGATGATGCTTCCATTTTCAACTTTAATCTTTCTACTCTGCTTGTTCCACAAATGGACAGCTAAACTTTCCCTTCTAATTTGCTCCAGCTTTTTATGCAACCATTTTGAATGTAGCTCATCTCTAGGTCCTCTGAACAGACTTCTAATTCTGCTCCAATTCACTGGATAAAATGCAGATGGGGGCAACACAGTGAAATTAAAACCAGGCCTACCATTGACTCTTGAAACAACTCTTGAAACTAGATAAGGACCATTATGACCCCACTTATTTCCATTGAATGTGAGTGCAAATTCTTCAATGAATTTAAAGAGTAAAGGATGCTTCTTATCAAAAATCAACACAGCATTATTCAATCTGCTCCAATTCCCAGTTTCAAGGTCAATAGTTTGTGCCCCTATAACATTTCTCAATTTACCAAAATTCTTTAACACTACAACATCAGTATCCAAGTAAGTACCACCATATTTATACAATAATACAAGCCTAAGCAAATTGGAGAGATTTTGACCCAAAGAAACATCTCCAGGATCAATCTTCCCTTTCTTTAATTCATTATACCATGCCTCTGCTCGAGTATTCTTCAATATATCTTCAAAATCAGGCTTAATTGCATTTATTTTGAACCCTTTATCCAAAAATGGCCTTAAAAGAAGTCTGCCTTTTTCAGAATCCATGGAATTGGAAACAATAACTAAACAAGCATTACGGTGAGACTTGAACAAACTCTCTATACTAAACAACTCTCTATCACCAAATGACTCTAAAGAAGAAATCCAAGTCATAAAGAAGCGAACCTTACATACAGAACTCTCAAAGAAGGTCTTTATCCTTGTTGAAAACCTCTTTGATTTGGCACCTTGATGCAGAACCCGGATCACAGAATTGCGTTTGTGAACTTTCTCTGGCCTTAAACTCAAAGAATAGTTAATGGGTATCAATGAAATAGCAGGATTTGGCAAAAGGGGCAAGTGGGTCCTCAGAATTATTGGTGGGTTTTCTTCTTTTACCGCACACATGACTGAAGCAGAGAGCTTTTTGAGGGATTTTCCATGGAGATTATCAGGCAAGAAAGTGGGGGATCCCTGCAAGAATTTGGCGGGAAAGGGAGGGCGAATGTAGAAAACAGAGGAGCCATTGTAGACTAAAAGGAGAAGCAAGATTAGAGCAAGCAAGGAAGTGGGTAAGCAAGAGAGCAAAGCAAAGATAGATCTTTTAATGCTGTGCAAGTGTTGAAGAAAGAGAAAGTAAAGTTGAGAAAATTTGGTGATCAAGGACATGGTGTTAGTTTATGGGTAAAATGAGGTCATGGGTTCTGGTTTCTGGTTCACTATGGGGTTAATGAGTTGCTTAGCAGCGAGTCAGAGAGACAGAGAGGGAGTTTTAATGAAGGAGGCGGCAAAATATGGGAAAATGAAAGAAAATGTTTTGGGTTTTTGGACATTGGGAACCAAAAACAGCCAATATAGTTCTGTGTTCACTTGTACTGTTAGAAGGGGTTGAGGGGCTGCTGTGTATTTTTATACAGCAGCACTTCATGTGGTCTATTTTAGGTACTTAAAAAATTTTATAAAATTTTTTAAAAATTATATTTTGATAGTATTTAATGTAATGAATATATTGATATATTTTTTATGCTAAACAAAAATCATTTGGATAGCTAAAAATGTATTAGAAATGCGTTAAATCTAAATCGTTAAATATAATATATAAAATTTCTAATATATTTTTAACTATTCAAATAATTTTTGTTTAGCATAAAAAATATATCAATAGATTCATTACATTAAATACTATCAAAATATAATTTTTAAAAAATTTTATAAAATTTTTTAAATATCTAAAATGGACCACATACACAATAGCTCCCTTCAACCCCTGTTAGAAGTGGATTGAGACTGAAACTTGCTGTGTGTTGTTTATTGTTATTATTATTATTATTATTATTATTATAAACTCCTATTTTACATTTTTAAATTACAATAATGCCCTTTTTATGATTTTTTTTTAATATTAAAATATTTTTCTTGGTTGGTCATATTTATTTTTATGGACTTGAATAATAATATTTTAACTTGCAAAATATATAATTTTGATGAGATAAAATCGAATTAAGGTAGCATATATAACACATCATTTGCGTGATTCATGAATTTAATAAAATATTTCATACAAATTTTTAAATATATTTTAATAATATAATACCAAAATGATAATTTATTCAAACACAATTGTTTTTGATTTTGATGTGATATTAACAAAAAAAAAAATATATTTATTTATATTATTAATACTATTAAAATCGAGTAAATTCTAATTTAAATATTTCAAATATTTCTTTGGGTCAAAATTTATGTTCAATCAAATTTTTTAATTGAGCTGAATATGAATAATACATAACAACAATTCATCTCAATTTGATTCTTTTAAACTTAAAATAATAACAAAATAGTTA
Organism: Aleurites moluccanus; assembly: GCA_948193065.1. Classification (NCBI taxonomy): domain Eukaryota; kingdom Viridiplantae; phylum Streptophyta; class Magnoliopsida; order Malpighiales; family Euphorbiaceae; genus Aleurites; species Aleurites moluccanus. The sequence continues at coordinate 27,659 of CANXYC012022117.1, read as the reverse complement.
ATAATTCAATATTTGATTATTTATTTTGTTATTATGTAAGAGATTTAAAATTTTAAATCCCAATAAGCATCTTTCCTATTGAAATTTTATGGGTTAATTATAAAAAAATCATAAACTTTCATAACAATTATAATTTTTGCATCAACTATTAATTTTGATAAATTAGATCTCATTTTTAATTATATTTAATTTTTTATTGGGATTTTAATATAATAAAAATATTAATAAAAAAAATTATCATATCAGTTCTAATAGTTAAAAATTTTATTTGATGTTTTATTGATGTAAAATTTAACAAAAATTAAAAAATAATATTTAATTTATCAAAATTAAAAATTGATGTAAAAATTATAATTTTTATGAAATTTTTTATGTAATTAACCCAAATTTTATATTTTCAAAAAAATATTTAGAAGTTGAAGGGCTAGCACAGAACCGTATTGACTATTAATAATGGCTATTGCCTAATCGAAGCAAGCAATGAAGTGACGCATATTTTAGCTGAAATTCCCAAACATATTTTGTATTTTCTGGGCGCTTTCTCAGCTATTTTTCTTGCATGTTCTATCTTGCCGGAAGTATTTACTTTTGACTCTTTTTTTTTTAATTTTATTTAAAAATGAGGACAGAGAAAGTTATTAGCCTCACATGCTATCCCACTTGGATAAATCGTACTTTATAATACTCTCTCTCTTCTCACAAAAGATTAACTCTTTTTTTTTTTTTTGGTTCGAAATTATAATTTAATTTTTTTTAATGAATAATTAATATTTAATTTATTAATATATTTCTATTTAATATTTCATCTCATCACATTTTTATTAATAAATAAATAATTAAATAATTTTTATAAGTAAATAATTAATTAAATATTAAATTAAACAACACAAACATAATAAAATTAAATGAAATTTTATTGAAAATTAGGAAGTTAAAATTTTTTAAGTAAAATTTTATTAATATTAAATGAAATTTTATTGATTTGTATAATTAACATTAAATAATAATTATTTTCAAGTTAATTATTTATTAATATAAATTAAGAGTATTTGTGAAAAATATAAAATAAAAATTATTATTTTAATTAAATTAATCATTTTTTAATCTTTATAAAAATATAAATAAGCCTATAAAACTTTACCGAAAGATTTTTTTTATTATTTTGTAACTTCTAATTATTCACTGTCCATTCATTTGTCAATTAATATTCATTACATATATATAGTAAAAAATATTCTTCAGACATATATAATTATGCAAATATGAAAGTCAAGAAATGATTTTGTTTTTAATCACAAAAATCCAAATCCCATAGCAGCTGCGATGTCTCTACATAAACTGTATATGGAAATGGAGAGTTGTCTCCAACAGGCCTCAATTTTTCAGCAACAGGTTCGAACTCAGAAATGGCAGCCTCCCCCTCCTGGTTTCATTAAATTTAATTGTGATGCTACCTTTAGGGAAGATAATTCTGATTCTGTGTAGCAACTATTGGGAGGAACCATTCAAGGAGATTGCAGTATGGAAATGCATTTAAATGCTACTGTACATCCAGTCTGAAAGCTGAAGCTGCAAAATCTATAGGAATCCAACGAGTCATCTTTGAATCTGATGTAGAACAAGTGGTGCTGGCTATTACAAAAGGAAAGAGCAAATTATGGAAAATTGAATCTGTTGTTGATAGAGTAGTTGCTGAATTGTCTCATTTTGTATGTGCATAAATTAGCTTTGTTCCTAAAGCAACAAAATTGGGTTGCAGAAAGTTTTGGTATATAATTTATGCCCCTTGAATTGGGTTGGCAATCCCCCACCAAAGTTAGCTTCTATTTTGTGTTTTGAGGCCTCTGGCCTTGTTTCTTGTGTTTAATTTAATGAAGTTAGCCTTTTTTTTTTCCCTTTTTAAAAAAAAAAAATTATTTCAATCAATAAAATTTATATTGATATTGTTCAAAATAGAAAGTAGTCAAAGGCATTTAGAGAGTATTATAATTTACCAATTTTCTATTATAATAAGGTCTTGATAAACAACAAATAATTATTTAACATAATGTCAAAAAGTAACAGATAGCCCAACAAGTGTGGCCACGAGCACATCTCCATTATCATCCAAATAACTAAACCATCCCCCATCTCAATACTTCTTTTACTGGTTTCATTGATAAGAAAAGAAATGTTGGTTTTCATTGCTAGCCTGCATTTGCCTCATTGCCTGTGACTGAAAGAGAAAAGTGGGCCTTATTAATGTTCACGAACACGTATTACATTAGTTAGTTGAGGTTGTTGAAAACAAAGAAAAGAAAAGGTAAATAGGGAAAAATTGAAATTCCAATCTCTCTCTCTCTCTCTTTCTATATATATAAAATTAACTGCTTGATTAAGCAGTGACTGTGTGGTTTTAAAAAAAAAATTAAGATCCAAATGGAGTTAACCGACCAAATGACACAGGAAACCTGAGAATGCAGACCCTATGCTCATTGGCGAGGCCAGTAACAACATTGGTAAAATAGTTCAACTTAAGAATTTGTCCATACAAAACTTCAACAGCTGCATTTATCCTACACTTTTAATAAAACATCACTGTCAAAACTTTGCATTTAGATAAAGAAAAATCAACAAAGCCAAACATCTGTACTCATAATATTAAAATTTAAGACAGAAGAAACTTTTTTTTTTCTTTTGACAGTGCTTTCCCAATGTCAACCCCCACTTATAAGCTTTGCACTCACAAGATCAACACAACTCAGAAATTTGATTGAAGGCTGTGGAAGCTGATTGTTGCATTATCACATTTCATAGGAGTCCTCTTCTTCTCTTGTAGTCACTAACGGTCAAAGTCAGAGCATGCCTCCTCCCATCATTCTCAGGGACCCTGCATCCAACAGTTGCTTCTATCCGTTGTTTCCTAGCCATGAACCCTGCCTGGGCTCCCTGAGCTCCACCAAACTTCTGAAGTGGAGTCAATGAGATCGGAAGCTCAAAACTATGAAGCGTATTTGACTCAGTGCCTTGATCCACAGGAGCAGCTGTATCAACCAACTTCCCTGCATCAGCAGCTGCCTCCAAGGCTGCTGCTGTAGCAGCCATGCCAGCCTCAGCTGAAGGCCCTGCTGCTGCCCCATTACTATTCGTAATTGCCACTGTGCCATTGACCTCATTATTTGTTTCTACAACTTCGACTCCAGCAGGCTTTGACACATAGTAATTCCTTGACCTAGTCCATCTCCTTGAAAATGGATCATACCCAGCCTCCCCTGCTTTCAGACTCGTGTTTACAGGTTTCAATTCTGATGCATTTCTAAAATTCTCAGCCCTGTTCTTTCTGTTCATCTCTGCCAGTCTGATAGCCTTCTTATCTTTATCCTGAGCTTGCCGAGATGCCTCCAATTCTTGAATTCTGGCCCTAATCCTCTCCACCTCTGCATTATCGTTCTTACTTCGTGCTACTTCTAACTCTCTCCTCAAACGGTCCTTCTCAGCAGCAACATTTAATGGCCTTGTTGAGGCAGATTTTTTCTCCTGCAACATTTGCTTCACAGTGGCTGCTGAGTAGACAAATGTATTTGTCTTTTTTATCGACTCTTTCTTTTCCAAAATATCCTGTTTGGTTGGCATCCGACCACCACTACGCTCCACCTCTTTGACCCACTGTTTATACTCCTCCTCCGTTGGTGCAGAGTCAGAAACCATAGCCATCTGCCACCTGGCTGCAGAGGCTTCATTGCCCCAAACAACATTCAGATATTTGTATGTTGTTTTATTCTCTAGTTTGTATGGGCGGTCAGGGTCTGCAGCATCTACATTCCGGACTAAGCATAGCCTGTAGATGGGCCCAGACTTTGACCTTCCAATCCCAACCCTAACAAAGCAACCGACAATCAACTCTTCAAACCATGGCTCCATAAGCCATTTAGCGAGTTTTGACCTCCGGATTGTGATTTCCTTTATATCATCATAGGTTGGACCCTCAGACCCAGGCTCCCTGTCCTCATCACTGTCAGCCATTCCACCATCACCTGTTGATCCATCATCTTCACTGTGAGATCTACTTTCACTCTCACTGCTAGAGCTACTCAGACTTGCCGAAGTGAAGCGTTTTCGCTTGACAGGTGAAAAACCCCGGCCACCAGAAGTTCCTCTAGATACATCCCTCAACTTACGGTGAGCTTCTGGGTCTTGCTGCTTTAAACGTTTAGCTCGCAATTCATTCAACGCATCATCTTTGGCAGCTGACCTATCTGCAGACCTAGCTGATGTGCGGACTCCACGTGATGATGGAAGAGGTAGAGTCTCTTTTCTGGATCGGATTGCCCTCTCATTGTCCCGTTTGGATCTAATTCTCTCAGTTAAATTCTTATCACCTTTCTTGTCTGCCCGTTCTGATAATATCAGCTCCCTTTCAAGTTCGCTCATCTGAGCAAGCTTCCTCCTATCATCCTCATCCTTGTAAAGATCATCACCAACATCTGATTCATCACTAGTGTCACCCTCACGATCAGAACCCCCGTCATCATAATCACCTTCTTCCTGGCTACCCTGATCATCATCTCTTTCAGCAGGGTCCAGTCTCTTCTTCAAAGGGACTTGAGATCCAGATGGCTTCCTGCTTGCATAGCCACGGTCATCATCTGAATCATCATCTCTAGAGTCACTTCCACCATCAGAATATGAACCCTCACGTCGCCTCCTAGATGGTGGATGCACATTTCTGTTTGTACCAGTTCTACCCGCTGCCTCTAGAAGCAAATTTTCCAAGTCTGCCATGGTTCACAGCAATCCTTGTATGTCTTGATGTACAGCCTCCTTAATAAGTCTCCAAGTGTTAATCAACTAGTTCACCTAAGGGGAAAAAGGCAGATTATGCATTCAGAATAAATGTAGCAACGTGTTCAAGAATAGTACAAGCAATTAAGATCCTCATGTAATACATACATGGTTTTAAATATCAGCCATAAGCCGTTACATTATGTATTGTCCGTTATGTAATAGATTTTTAGCCTATTGATACGATATTATGCATTCAGAATATAAATAGCAACGTATTCAAGAATTGTACAAGCAATTAAGATCCTCACGTATAGCCTACAGATACAATAATATGCATTCAGAATATACAAAGCAACGTGTCCAAGAATAGCAGAAGCAATTAAGATCCTCATGTAATACATACATGGTTTTAAATATCAGCCATTACATTATGTATTATCTGTTATGTACTAAATTTTTAGCCTATTGAAATGATATTCCCCTTATGATATGAGGGATTGAAAATCACATAATCTTTTGAAACAAATTTTATAATAAATGATTTTTTTACATATAACTGTCACTCTAAATTAGTAGACACAAAAAAATATAATGATATTTGATTTAAGTATTTACTTAATATTATTTGAGTCATTTTGCATAATTTGAAAAAAATTATTCACTAGGCAACAACTGATTCAGTCCGACTAAATTGGATTCTGTTAACTGATTCTCAAACGATATTTAAAATCCTGAATACATATGTAACCTTTTCCCATTAGACAACAAATATTATTATATGAATTTTCCCATTCATGCAAAGAACCAAGATTGCATTCCACGAATTAGAAATCTTGACTGAGCTCAGTTTTGACCATTGATTACTACATTATACAACTTCTGCCACGGGCTTATCTATGAATTCACAGCCACAGTAATAGCTGGAAAGCACGCTTAAAATTGTAACTCGGAATATTTTAGAAGTTCATTCAGTGAGAAGAAGCTAGGATTCATGACAAACAACGCAATTACTTTTAGGTATAGGATTCATGAGAAGCAAGCCAGTAACATGCAGGACATTCATTCAACCAAGATCAGAACAATACAAACAAGAGCAATCATCCAAAATTAACAGCCACGTACACCCAACATATTTGATAAAATTTCCAGTTCAGCAATAAAAAAAATATTAATTACAGGCTACTGAAATCAATACTTTACTTGATTAAAAACACCACAATTCCACTGAATGTAGCGATTAACCATTGCTAAAAACACATAATTATGGCCAACTCTTGCAACATAAAGGAATTAAAAAACGCCGATTAAAAAAATAAGTCAACGAATAAATGTTACAACAGCTACGAGAAAAATCTATCAATCTAGCTAAAAATTAAAACCTAATCAAGTGAGTATTAACAAAAACATAAATTTGGACTACTACACCAACCTCTTGCTTGGCTGTCTTTGAATTTGGGCTTCAACCAGATTTGCGATAGCTAGGGTTTTCTAGGATTTCGAATTAAGGATAGGGATCAAAACCATTTATAATCGCGATTCTTTGAGACAGAGCCGAGAAAGAAAAGAGAAGCAGAAAGTGGTAATATGAGATTATGGCAGCAATTATATATATAGTCGCTATTATTGCATGTAAGCCGTTGCAGTGCCGTCCGGCGACTAGATTGGACAGATCTGGCCGGTTTTTCTTCTCACAGATATCAGTTTTAATGTATTTTTTAAATTATTCATTAAAGTTTCAATTTTCATAAAAAAAAAAAAAAAAAAATTAGAACTTCAAAAATTACATAATGAATGCCCCACCCTTTTTTTTAGCAGTGAAAATAAATTTTAATGTATCGTAAAATCTCTATAATTTAATATTTAATAAATTAATAATATTTATTATATAATAATTTTTTACGAACTTAATTTAAGTTAATAAATTAAATTAATATTCAATTAATTAATAAAATTTATGAGTTTCAATATTAATTTATAGAGATTTAACTATATATGAAAATTAGGATTAATAATTTTAGTCTGATTCGTCCGACTTGAATAGAGCGGATATGAAGCGAGACAGTTTTTTTTTTATTTCATATCTATGTTGAATTCGGATAATGATAATATCCGTTTTGAATCCGATATGATTATATATATTTTTATTTTTAATATTTTATTTACAAATAATTTATATATTTTTTTAATTTGTAATTATTTTTATTTGAAATATTTATATTATATAGATATTTGAAAAAATACATAAATAAATATATATTTTTTAAAAAAATAAAAAATATATAAAAATGGATATACTCAATCCGATTCGACTTAAAATAAAATGAATAAAAAAATAAATATACTTATTATTAAACGGGTTGAATTTAAATTTTACATTCGATCCATTACTATCTCTAATAAAAATTAAATTTTGATATTCACTCCTAAAAGAATCTCACTTTATTATTATATATCTTTTTTTACCCAATTCATTTTCTTAGGGTGACTTTAAGATTGAATTTGCACCTCAATTTAAAAGTGTGTTTTTTGATAAAGCTATAAACAAAATAAAGTGTGTTTTTAATTTTGTATTACTATCGGTTAACTTTTCCTTCATGAAAGAAAATGTGGCTGAGTTTAGATCATATAGTAAATAGGCCTTGTTCTCATCAGGCCCATTCTAGCATTAACCTTTGTGTCTATATCAAATGACGTGGGCCTGATAAGAGAGCCTATGACAGATGGGAGCTATTAAAGTGAATTGTGATGCTGCTTATAGTGGCTTTTGTGTGCAGGGATTCATTGGGCAACTTACTTCATTCAGGAATTAGAAAGGTGTATTGCAGATTTGCACTAGCGGCAGAAGCTGTGGCTGTTAGGGAGGCTACAAGATTTGCTTTAAATCATGGATTCTCAAATGTGCTGTTTCAAACTGATTCTCTCTTGGTTGTTCAGGATGTTCCTTGGGAAATTCAAGATGTGATTGGAGAGATGCAGCTTAACTTGCTTTGTATTGCTAATAGCAGACTAAGTTCTATTCCTGGAAAGGAAAATCAAGTAGCTGACTGGTTAGCTAAAAGCAGATTAGCAGGTCTGTCAATTTAGTTACTATGCCTTCTCAGTTATATAGGCTATTATTAGAGGCCTCAGCTATACTAAGGACCTTCTTCCTGAAGGTTTCTACATCTCTAGATGAAAGGTGACTCCATTAACAAACTATATGATACATCTTAGGTATGTTTGGTTCAATAGTTGGCACTTGGCAGCTAATAGGGTTTGATAATTCAGTTATAATTTTTAACCGCTGTGCTATGTTTATCAAATAGTTGGCAGTTTGAAAGTTCAAATGCTAAATACTAACTCCCAAATGCTGATCCAAACGTGGCCTTAGTTTTCTTTTTGAATTATTTCTAGTTCTCGTTGAGTTTTCATGTGGCAGAGAGAGACGAGGAGATTATGGATTTGGGGGATCCATCGATCCCTCTGCCACTGTGACTAAGTAATGAGGATATCATCACCGTCTATGAAACATCCATATGAAAAATCTGGATTTGATTCTCCAATGCAAGTTCCTTACAAGTATGAATTTTTTATATAGTTTTTTAACTGAAACTGAAAGCAACGTTACCTTGTATTTATTTATGATTTCACCGAGTTGGAGCTAATATGCAATATTATCTGGCATTATTGTAGAGGACTGCAAGTAGACTTCACAAATTTCCAGGGAACATCCTGAACAAATTTCACTTTGATAATACATAAACAGTGTAACTCTGATAAAACTTTACACAAAAGAGGACACCACCTCCTTTTTTAACTCACACTAGAGGAACCAAAACAAAAGGGTATGTTTGCAAACATAAAGCAAATGGGTAAAAGAGGAAAAATTACGAGAAGAGATTACATGGATTATTCACAAAGGAATATAAATTGCTTCTACTATCATTTTCGTATACATGAGTCTCAGCCTACACCATACAAAAAGAATACTGTATAAAAAAGGGCAAAAAGAAATAAAGATGAAAAAAAATATCACATTAAGGTCAATCAGACTAAAGTGCAGGCAGTTGGTCAGTTATGATGGGTGAACTGCCGCAATCTAATGGCACTGCATACAACAAAAGAAGTTGATCTGAGAGGAAGGCAAGAGGCTGTACAAAATTTGCATTTCTCGAGTTTTCATGGGATCCTACATGATTCGATTACTTCACTCACAGCTTTATGAGTCTCCGGTGAAATCATATTCAATGTCAAATGAAATGCCTGCAGAAAAAATCATTAACCATTTATTAAACCAATATAAAATTTTTTGATGATTGAGAATTTGGAATTCAATATTATATTAATTCTTTTGATGATTTTACATTTGAAACTCAAATTTAAATCATTAATCATTTATTAAATATACTCAAATTTACACTTGAAACTCAAATTTAAATAACCATCCAAGTGGACCCTAATGTGAATGATTTCAATTTTGATGTCTGGCTCCTTGTTGGATTGCAGGTCATAAAATGAATTCAATATACTAGGGACAATCAACTGGTAACAATATACATACCACAAATCTCTCCAAGACAGGAACAAGAACAGCTAGGCTGTGATTTGGAAGGCAATCGGCAATAGAATCACGAATGCTCTTACTGTCATGGAAAAAAAAACACTGAGAAAATAGCAAACCATAATAACTAAAAAAGTGAAGGGGGCAATGTAACAAAATACAAACCTTTCCGTTGAAAGGAATGCAAGTAGGAGTGCTGCATAAGCTTCTACAATCATCTTCTCAGCTTCTTTCTCTCCTTCTAGCATAGCTGCCTCATCATTCTGTCCAAGGCAATACAACACACATTCCAGACGTTAGTTGCAAATTATTTTCCCAAGTTTAACATAAGATGCTCCTAGTAACAGAAGTAACCCGTGCAAACATCAATATAGTAATCTCCTATTTGTTCTTTGAGAACATTACAGCAACCAGAATATAGTAAAATACATACGCCCCATCCATACGCTCTATCATTAAGCACGCCACACACACAGAGTAAAAAATAGGGGGTAAAACAATTGAAAGGAATCAGCATAACTAAATTCTCCATAATTGATAATACTATTACTCACCCATGTCACAACGTTTCCTTCTCCAGATGCATCACCTGCTCCTTGGTTAGCTAGAAAGATCGAACACAGTAGTGGAATTACATCCCTGTGACTCTCCTCATCTAACTCTTCTGAGCTAGGTAATGAAACAGTTATTGCAGCAAGCCTTGATCTGCAGTCAACATTACTATAAGTTTCCAATGGGCAATAAATACACATCTGCTTGTAATACCAGAAAGTATATATGATAACAAAATAAAAGCCAGGAATGTCTACTTCAAGCACAGGAGAAGGGAATCCTTAGATCAAACTAGTAACTTGAAAGATCCAAATTCCACCAACAAAAAGAGATCCAGCTAGGCAAGGTTAAGACATCACAATTACCAACTGTGGGTCTGAATATAGATCACACTGGTGATTTCACATTGTCTCACCCCCCAAAATTAACAAACAGGAAAAGGTTAGGCAAGATATTGGTACTATATCAAAAAATAACACAAAAATCCAAGATCTATGAATGGGTGTTGTTTGTGAAATTGGTGTTGCATAATACAAGCAGCGTCGATTATTTTTATAAAGATGATATAGTTTCCTTCCATAAAAAAAATATAGTATTTCTAAGATGAGGTAGAAATATAACATAGGATTGAATGATAAATCATTGTGGTAAGAACAAGCAGATGCAGAAGAGAATAAATCCAGGGTTTATAACCAAAAAGGTAGAATATAAAAAGAAAATGCACCAATTTGCATGATATATGCTGGAGGATGAAAAACTATTAACAAGTAAACTTTAACCTGTTACGACCATCCTTCTCCACCAGGTTCACTAATAGGCCCAAAATAGCAACAAGGAAATCCAACTCTTGCTCGGTAAGATGCTTATTGTTCTGACTTTCAAGTTCAACACTTGAATTGTCCCCTTTCATCTCAGTAGATGAGCTGAATGAAGGGAAGTGGCCAGCAATCAAAGAAGACATAGTCTCCAGTCCTCCACATGCAGCAATTTGTTCACAACCGATAGGGTTGTCATTTGTCAAATTCATTAGAACCTGCCGTGAAAATACATTACTAACAAACATCAAATGAAATGTGAAAAAAATCAATACAGTGGATTAGAGGAACACCTTGACAGAAGTAAGAAGACAGTCTGTCAGAAGACTGGAATATTCTTCCTCAGCAACACTGCAGCAGGAGCTTTTCTGTGAAGGATGATGGTCCACATTTCTTGATTTTTGTTGGCAATTTTCACCATTACTTGATTCACCTTGGGTCATTCGCTGGTACTGAAACCTATCTTCAAGCTCTCTCGAGGTCACACCATGATTTCGAGATCGAATTTTTTTCTGTTTTCCAGATAGTAAGTCCCATTTTGAGGGCTCAAACTCATCTTCATCAAATGCATAAGGATCTTGGCTATCCTCTGAGAGCTCATATTTGGTATTTTTAGAACTATTAGTTCTCTCGGGAAGCCCAAACTTTGTCTTCAACCCATTACTAGTATCAGGGATTTCACTATTAGATCTCCTTAACGTGCTACATGAGTTAGACATGGAAGAATGGACCCTCATCCTTAACTGGCATGAATCATTCATGAATGTAGCTGTAGTTTCAGAAGTTGGAGGAGAAAAACTAAACTGGGAAATGGATTTTTGAAATATGTTAAAGCTTCTCTCAGAGGAGGTCCTCTCTGCACCATAACAATCTGTTGAAGAACTGATGGAAATAATTTCATTGCCATTTACTGCAAAATTAAATGATCAATCATTAAAGGGTGAAAGAGAGACAAGCATCAGGAGGCAGAAATAACCAAGTACTTCTGTGGACCGCAATTAAAGCCAAATCAGAGCACAACAACTACCATCAGAAAGACTGCAAGGCTTTCCATCATCAGATTCAGAGGCAGTGGCAGAACTCTTGAGTAGAGAAAGACCTAGACATCAAGACCATTGTTCATTATAATGAAACCATATCAAAACTACTCATCTAGACCCCTAGACCTATTAAAGAAGTAAAAGGAATATTACCAGATAGAATCTTTATGACACTTATGATAAGTTTTGTAAAAGAAAGCCGGTATCCATGAGAATTCATATTTCCTTCCATTCCAAGCAAATGGCTCTACATTAAGGGGGGAAAAAAAGTGAACTAAGATCTAATATTTCACCAGCAAACAGCAGTTTATCAACTTTTTTTTTTTTCCTGCGTGTTTTTTTTGGGGTTGGGGGGGGTTGTACCTGATTATCTTTACTTAGGAATGTAGCATTTTCCATGATTTTCAAACATTTTAATAGTAGCACCAGGCTCTGCAAGCCTGAGTCATCTTTTGCATCCAGAATGGTAGGTGAACTATGTTTTGTCCAACTCTGCAAATCACAACAGTAATTAAAATTTCCATCAGAGAAATTATCAAAGGGAGTGGTGCTGTACTTAAGCAGCTCCTCTGCAGTCTTCAGGCAAATACATACATCAGGAATAGAATAGAATTTCAGTTACACTGGTATGTGGACTGGGCATAAGAAATGTTCTCAATTATTCAAACATCAAGCAACATAATCTCTCGACTTTCCCACTCAAGTTATTTCCATTTGTATTTATACAACAAATCAATAATGAGATTATACAAACATACAAGCTCACACCTCCATAACAGAATGGCAGTTCATCGCAACCTCAAAAACAGCATCAAGTCCTCCCAGTTCGCGTAACTTCTCCTTAAAGTTGCCCCCTGTCTTCCTTACCACGCCAGATGTATCTGAAGGAATACAAAGCACACCATGGATTAAACGTTCAATCACCAAAAGCAAAAAAATGGGGAATGAGTGTGCACAAACATCAACCTCCACATGCATCCCATATATATATATATACACATAATCCACATCTAGGCTTCGACAGCTACACTTTGTACAGCACGAAGTCAAATGATATAAGAGTTAAACTTATAACTTATAAACTCAAGTAACTATTAACATAAAAAATAATAATTTAAAAAAAGGTACTCAAGCTGTCCTATAGCACAGATAGACAACAGGAAATTGTGAGGAAAAGCCACGTTATAATAAAGTGACAATGACACATCCTATCCAAATAAAATGTGTTTCAGGAAAATAAGCAAAAAGCCATGCAAAGGTAAATGAACAAAGAGTATTTGAACCATTAATCTGAGAGAATGAAATTCATAATAGCTTATAGGCAATATTTGACAATAAGAACATTTGAACCACTCATGTAATATTGTTATAATTAAATGGTCTCAGTCAGATATTGAAATTCATACTTTCCATTCATGACATCTGTGCTACTCATCCCTTGATTAAATTACTCGATATCATGAAATCTTACCAATGTCTTATCCCAATACAAAACATATAACAGAAGTGAACAAATATCAGTTTCTTATGCATGTAGTCGAAAGGATGATAGCTAGAATACCTTCAAATGATATCTTAGATAAGCAAGCTTTCTCCATGGTCAACAAAGCTACCCACTTTGGGCTCAATTCTGGCCTCTCCAATCCATTATCATCCTCAGAGTACGACTTCATGTCCTTACAGCTAACAAGAATTTCTTGAACTTTGGAAACAATGGCAGTAGAGCTGGAATCTACCAGTTTAGTTGAATTTCTTAAGATGTCAAAATCTTTGCGTAACGATAAAAGCTTACTGCCAATATTTCTAGTTTTGTCTTCAGCAGCAGTAGAAATGACTGGTTTCAACAATTTAATAAGAAAACGAATGCAACTGGGTGGTTCCAAAAGATGATCATCTTGACTCTGAAAAATGATTGATATTAAACATATTCAGAACCTTCATTATGGGAACACAATGTGTCAAAAAAAAAAAGTCCACTTGAGGAAGAAGAAAATAAAACTTAACAGTAAACTGTTAAATGACATCAGAATACGGCAATAAAAGAATTAATTTAATTTTATATCCTAGAATAACTGCAAGGAGCATGGGAAGCAAAAAGAGAGGCTCAAATAAAAACTAAGCATAACATGAATTTACCAACGTAGTTTATGAAGATACAAAGATGATACCAAACTTGGACAAATTGCTAAAGGCAGACATTTTCTCTCCATATTAAACCATTAAAATAGGAATGTTTCAGTCAGCTCTATTGTTACGTATACAGCCAACTAGTTGCAAGACCTGATAAGCATTAGCCATTAGCAGTTTGCTTAAGACTTGCTCTTTCAAGATAACTTCTGGAACTTTACATGCAATTATCTTTAGCAGTTGCCTTTCTGTCTTCTTCAGTAGAAACTTTGATATCATTGTATCCATTTTGCTTAAGTGAATGCCATTCATTGCAAATCATCAATGTCCATTATCGAGAATGTCAAAGCCAACACTCCCTTATCTAAACACCAAAGGAAAGAAATACTGCATTCCTGGTTGGCTTCATTTATTGGATTTCAGATGATCCTCTTTTTGGGGTTTCCAACACACAAAAAATATAAATATAAAATATAATGGAGGCAACACATTTTCATTCTACTTCCTGCCTTTGCACTTATACCTTAAATTATCTTTTCTAACAGACAGCAACTTTAAATTAACACACTGACAGAACACCTTGAATAATTTTTGAAATATTAAATGAGTGAAGAAAAACCATTAAAGCATTAGGATTCAAGTATTGCCTTTATTTAGGACCGACCAAGCAGAAAAACTTACATCACCCGTCAAAACATAGAAAAGAGTAGCAGCAGCTAGATTGCTGCATGAGTCATCGAAGCTGAGACCTAAAATAGCATCAATTATTGTCTTTGCCAACCTGAAAGCAGGAAACTTCAAAGACTTAGCATACACAATTAAATTCCAATCTCTGTAAGCCAAGAATAAGATATATGCGAATACATAACCTTAAAAAAATAATAATAATAAAAATAAAAAGACAACAATGCTGTTACTGGCCTATACACTTTTGTTTAAATTCTTTACACCCTCTATTCACGAAATTATATGCACTAAGAACTATATATTATAACTATTTCTTCAGAGTCTAAAATCACGCTTGGAAAATTCAAAAACCAAGAGGAACTTCTCAAAAAGCTGCTACTCTTCCGCAATTCAAGTTCACTCCCCATCCAAAATCTTGCAAGTTTCAATACCCCCACAAACCTAAATCTCAAAAATTCACAAAGGTTCCAATTACGCAACTTTGAGTTAATGTTTAAACTTTAAACACAATACCCATCAAGATTATTCAAAATTCAATAATACCCACATACCCTTGAGTCCTCAACAGCCGTCGCTGGTGCGCAGTGCCGCAAATCGACAAAAGAGACAATAAACTAGCTCTCCTGATCCTAACAGGCTGGCCTTTCCTTAACCCATCAAGCGCAAAATTTACCTCATCAACATGCTCCATCATCTCCCCAAACTCCTGCGCCTCCATCAAAGTCGAAGTCACCGGAACCAACGACCTAGAATTACAATTCTTGCTGATGGTTCTCTCTAATTTCCTATTTCTTGGTTTCTTGGACTTCCTGGGTCTCTCCAAAGCATTATTTTGCGAAGGATTGAAGCTGTAGGGATCGGGATCGAAAGAGGGCCAGAGAGAAGAAGATTCTTGGGAAGAAAAGGGTAAAGTACAAAAATCTTGAGATGGGTTTTCTTGTGAAAGAGAAAAAGAGTCCTTGAATGAATGGTCGGGAACGGTTTCGTCGTCAATAGAATCGGAGTAGGTTCTGGTTAAGCCACGGTTTCGTCGACCATACGTTCTAACGATCATGTTTGAATTTTCTTTTTCTCGTCTTCTATCTTGAAGATAATATGATTGGATTTGTCATTACTAGAAAAGACAAGGGCTTTTTGGGAAGAATAAAAATTTTGAAAATTTGAAACTCAAGCTTTAGAAACTATGGAGATGGCGAGTTGAAGAAGAAGGAGGAGGGGGGGAGGGGGGAAGAGGGGTGTGTGGTGGTGGTTAGGACAATCGCATACTGGGAAGGAGCAAAGAGGTCGTTTGTTGGTTAAGCGGGTTTTGGGTTTGGATCCGGATTTTGTTTTGATCTTAAATCTTTTTGTTTTTTAATATGTGTTGTTGGGGGGTAGTTTAGTCATTTTAAGGGATTGAGCTCGTAGATCAAGTGTTAAAAGGCTTTTCGCTGATTTCCAGGCTGATCTGGCCGTATTGTATTTTTAGATTGGCTGCACAGCCTGCACTGCAGCCCCTAGAAACTGCAGAGAATAATAATATATTTTGAATTCAAAATTAGAAATTGCACGTAAACAAACAAAATTAGAAATTTACATCTGAATAAAAACATATTAGACTTCTGTTTTTTGCATGAAAAATTAAAGGGATTGAAATAATATAATAAATTATACCATGTAATATAATTTTTACTAAATAAATGAAAATTTCTAATCAAATAAAATTATCCCAACAGCGTTCTTTATTTTAAATATTATTTTTATATAAATAAAAATTATTTTAATTAATTTTTAATTGTAAAAAAGTCTTTAATAAACTTTTTAAATTTTATTTTTTTAAAAACCATTAATGATTTTAAATTTTTCCCACCTTTTCATTTTACAATATTTCTTACTTTTTTATTATATGATATAAAAAGTGTTTGAATACAAACTCTGTTTTGAAAATAAAATTTTAAACATATTGTTTTAAAAAAAAAATTATCATATCTAATTTAAATTTCTTTTATTTTTAAGTTTCAAAACGGCATTTTGAATTAATCACCTAAACACTCAATCATTTAATATTTTTTAAACTTTAAAACGGATTTCATGCCTATTTTAAGTAGAACTAAACATTCTCTTAAAATATATATAAAATACTGTTTGAAATTTAAAAAATGCTAAATAAATTTTTAAATATTTAGATGATTAATTCAAAATGATATTTTAAAATTTAAAAATAAAAGAAAAAAAAGTTAAACACGATAATTTTTTAAAACGGTGTTTTTAAAACTATATTTTTAAAATATAATTTTTATGCAAACATACTTATAATTAACTATTTAAATATGAAAAATCAAATTTACTTTTTATTTTAAAGAGTACCTTGAAGTTTTGTTTTCTTATATTCATTATTTATTATAGATAATTTATAGCATATAAAGAACTCATTGGAAATAATCTAATAAATGACTAAATTTGATATCACACATGGAAAATATTTTTGTTCCTTTTTTAATTTTTTAATTGTATCTTTTTCAATTAAATTTGATAAAATTAATAATTAAATTTATACACAATGTAATTAGATATCATGAATTTAATTAATTTTTAGATAATTAAAATGATTAAATTTATATAATAAAATTTGAGTTAGTTTTAGCATTTCATCCAATAATGACAGTATTATTTAATAATTATCTCTCGATATGGTATATGCGCGTTGTGTGGATGAGTTTTTTTTTTTCCTTTTTATTATTATTTTAATTCTAATTGCATCCTTTCAATTAGTTTAATTTTTTATTTTCTTGAAATTATATAATTATATAATTATTATTTATTTGAATTTGTAATATAGAATATCGTTATTATTAATTTTTTTTTTTTTTGTGATTGTAGTTGTTTAATATGTATTTTTAATTGTCATTATTTTTTAATGGTTGTGATATCTGATTTTTTTTTTTTTTTACTTAAAATTGAAATTGTGCTCATCATCCAAGGTTTTTTTTTATTGTAGATGGTACTGCATAGCAAGGCCATATAACAGTCTTGGAAAGAGTCCATTGCATTGATAGATAGATTTAAAATTAATGAATTTTAAGTTTAATTTAATTAATTTAAATTTGAAAGTGTGACTTATTCATAATAAAAAAAAATTACGAGCAAATACTTTTTGTGAAAGATCTTGGATTTGAGTCATTTTTATTAATTAAATGTGTGATTCACTAAAATCTCGACAATTATTATAGTAATTTAATAATGAGAAATTTATAAAAAAATAATAAAAAGGGGGTGGCTTGTTGTCAGTTTATATTTAGGGTAAAATATTATTTAGTCCTTAAGATGTAGTAAAATTAATATTTGAGTTTCTATAATTTCAGAAAGTAATTATTAATTTTCTCACGATTTCATTACAATAATTGGTAATTTTGCCGATTATTTTAAATTTTATGTTAAAATAAATTAAAAAATAAATTATTTTTCTAAAATGCCTTCAATTTAAACCTTTATATTTTTTTTTTATTTTCTTTCTATTTTCCTTATTTTTTCTTTTTCTTTCATTTTCTTTTCATTTTCCTTTGTAAAAAACTCGTATTCAAATATTTTCTTATTTTTTTATCCTATGATGTTTTTTCTTTTTTTTTTATGCTTAATTAATAAACTAATTAATTATGTAAATTTTGGATTTGTTGAAATTAAAATAAGTAAAATTTATGTGTGGGTATTATAATTAGTAAAATTATGTGGAGAAATGATGGTTTGATTGTAAAGAAAAATGAATAAAATTTTAAGTAAATTTTAATGAAATGACATAAAAAAAAATTAACACAAAATTATAGGTATTTTCATCTTTTTAATGATATTTAACAGTTAAATAGACGGAAAAAATAATTATTATGATGGAATTAAATATTATTTTATGAAAATATATGAATTCAAGTGTTAATTTCGTTAAATTTTAATAATTAAATAATATTTTATCCTTATATTTATTTAATATTAATCTTCTTATATTTAATTAATTTATTCTTAATAGATATTCTGGTAGGCATGCCTACTATTTGTTTTCTTAATTAATTCCAATCATAAGTACTACTTTTTATAGAGCAGACAGCAAAGCAAAATGATGATTAATTATTAAAAAAATGATTAAATCTGTTTATAAATAAAAATATTATTTTTTATTGTTTTAAAATTACTATTACAATTATAGATAATATCCACATGAAAATTAAAATTAATATTACAATTTAATTGTGAAAAACTAGCCCTGTTTTCCAAAAATAAAAAAATTGCTCTAAGAAAATTGGTGTTTAGTTGAGATATTCTTCAAATTTGAAAACTATTGGTTAGAAAATATATATAGGTATATATAAGATATTCTTTTTATTTTATTTCTTAGAAAAAAACAAGTTTTTCTATTTATATCACGCAACACTTGATGTTTGATAAAAAATTTTAAAGGAATTATTAATTTTGTAGATTTTAATAGTTTTAGTAAATTCGTTTGATTATTTTTTTTTAGTAATAATTATTAAATATCAAATAGTTATTTCTTATAAAAATTTAAATTTAAAATTTTTTTAAATAATTTATATTTATTTAAATAAAATAATTAAATTATTTCATTAAAAATAATATTTAAATAAAAAATAATTATTAATAATTATTAAATATATTATTAATAATTAATAATAATTTTATCAAATAATTAATAATAATTAAATATGTAAAATTAAATAAATAATTTTTTTATTTTTTAAAAAATAAAGATTAATTAAATCGAACTTTGCTTTTTAACATTCCCGTTGCCTTTCAAGCCGCAAAGGAAAGGATCATCTGACGACTCATGTGAAAGGTGGAAGAATCTAAATCTGCAGCCCCAAAACCCTTATACGCGGCGATTCAATTGGACACGTCCACGTCATATCATATCATAAACATATTACGACGTCGTATCAATTTCAACTAATTTACAATTATAAGAATTATTTGGATATATGATGTGAAACTCAATTATTGTTTAAAAATATAAACGTAGATAATTGAAAAATTATTAAGAGATATTTAGTTAAGCGATTGAAAATGATCAATTTGAAATAAAAATATTTTTTAATTAATAAAAATTTTAATCAGTAATCACAACTACTACTTATTATCATATTTTACTAATTTGAAGACAACGAATCGATAACTGATATTTATTTAAATACTCAATAATTTTTTAATTATCAATATATATATTTTTAAACGGTAATTAGATTTTATAGTTGAGCATCTAAATACTCCTGAATATTTAAATAAATATTAATTACGAATTTATCTTTTTTAAATCGGTAAAATATAATAATAAATAAAAACTGCAATTATCGATTAAAACTTTTATCAATAAAAAAATATATATATTTATTCTAAATTAGTAATTATCAATCACAAAATATCATATGTCGCAAATTCAACTAGTTTATTTTAAACTTTATTGTGTTTGTGGATGTAAATAAATCAAACTATTTAAGTTAATTGAAATTAATTTAACTTAAAGTAATTCATTATATTGACTCTATTTAATTTAATTGCACTTTAGTTATAATATATAATTTTTCGTTAATATATGGATCAAAGAAGTTTACAAATAAAATAAATTTGTTTTATTTATTATATATCTAACTGGTCAATATCACATAAACCACTTGTTAATTAAATTCGTGTTTAAGAAACTTTTTGTTTATACATAATAGAAAAGAGATTTATCATTATTTTTTTAATTAGTAGTAAATTGGTGTTTTCACACATTATATTAAATCATTCTTCATAATCCGATCAAAAGCAAATCATCTTCATTGATATTAGGAGATATGTAAATTAATCATGAAGGTTATTGGTATTCATAAATTTAAATTAAATGATATTTATTTAAATATTTTTTTAACAAAAAAAAAAAAAGTATATGCCCTTTTATAGAATTCTAAATTGAATTAAAGAAAATCGATTTATATTTTAATAGTTATCAAATAGAGCACCTTTATTATCTTTAACTATAATTCTCACATTATAAAGCAATATAAAAAAGAATATAAAATTTAGTAAATAAAAATACATTACAAATAAATTAAATAAAAAAAATCGCCATACATATATATACGGACGTGTGAAGGAAGAGAACATATTGATAAATAAAAATGCTCTTATTAATTTTTTATATTCTTTTAGTTAGACATTATTATTTATTATTATTATTATTACTACTACTACTATATAAGATTTTTTTTTTTTATAATAAGATTTGAATGTTGTTACTAATTTTTCATATTTTTAAGTTAAACATCTATTATTATTTTATTATTATTGCATAAAAAAAATCTTATTATAGTGTGAATTAGGTTTGTTTTATAATTTTCTATAAAAAGAACTCATCCATCAAATTTTTTACATTATCTATCAAAATTTAAAAGTTAGTTGGACTTTTAATATATTTTTCATTTAAATTTAAGTCTAAAATATTTTTTTTCATAATTTAGGTTAATTATATATCATGTTAATGGAATATACAACTTCTATTTATTTTTTTAAATTATAATTTTTAGATATTGATTGTCATTCTATACAACTATATTGTATTATTAAAAAAATTTATAATTGTCCAAGAATTAAAATTATGATATTTAATTTTTGTGTTTTAATTATAGTCTCATGTTTTATTTTTAATTTATCATAACTTAAATATAACATTGTGATGTATACACAATTATATATATAATACTTTTTATTATTTATTTAATTCAATATAAGTAATTTTAAGCATCTTGGAAGAATAATATATTAATTTATTATCTATTAATATATTTTATCTTACAAAATTAAATTTAGATTCTATATAACTTTTTATTGGAATATTCGTCAAGATATTATGAAATATTTTAATAATTTTTTTAAGGATAAAATATTTTAATAATTCATTTTAGATATTTTAATTTTTTTTTACATATTCGATTTTTTATTTGTGAAATTAAAGAGTTAATTATTGCAATTGAAATTGAAAATTTGTAGAATTAAAAATTAATTAATTGCAATTTAGATTTTTTTTTAAATTTGTATCTGATATTAAGAAAACCATAAAATTATTATTATAATATTTTATTTTTATCTAATTTAGATCACTAAAAAAATTATGTGCTAATTTGACAATTTTAATTATATAATTTACTTGTAACATAATTTTTATATTTTATCTAATTAGTGTATTCATATTAAAAATTTAAATATTATATTTTATATTTATATATATATTTGTTCATTTTATAAGTTTTAATAGCATATATAATTAATCTTAAAGTTTAGTATTAGCATTAAATTTTTATTTTACCTTATATATTAATGGTAAAGTGTCACTGCATAATAATAATAATGAAAATAAGTAAATATAAAAAATAAAATCGATTGATTTAGGTTGTTTTTATTATTGACTATAGTTTTGAATTATTTTTATTTATTTATTTATTATTATTATTATTATTATTATTATATTGTGAATCACATTTACTTATAATTTTTTTTTATCATAAAATATGTAATTTAATTTAGTAAATCATATATTACACTTAATTTTATATTTTATAAGGAAGAAAAATAACGTGACTTATTTTATGATATTAGATTTAATATTATAATAATTTATAATATTTATAAACAAGTTAATTGTAGTGCATATTGGCTTGTCCATTATGAAATCTCTTTGCCAATAAAAACTCATGTATTAGATTCTCCTCTACAAAGAACTAATAGTTTCATTAGTGTAGTCTATGAAAGGAAACTTATGATGTAATTATTTGGTTTAGGCCTTCTCATTAAAATATAAAATAAAAAAATAGTGACAAACACATTTTTATTATTTTTTAACTTGCATTTAATAATAAATTTTCCTTGAAAAATTATTATTTAGCCTCAATTTGAATTAAATGTGAGTTTAATTTTAAATATTTTATGAGTCAAGTATAGATAATTTATCAATAATTAAAATAATTTATATTCCTAAATTAAATTATATATAAAGGAATTTATTTTTCCTTTTTCTAAAGCTTTTAATTTCTAACATATGTAACGTTGGAAAATGAAAAAAAAGGTAATTATTGCGACAAAAATTATTATGTGAGAATTTTTATGTAATAAATTAAAATTCAGAAATAATTATCAATTAAAATATAAGTTTAGGGATTATGATATAATTTAGCCTAACTAAACTATGGCTTTTACAGTTAAATTTTTATTATTAATTAATTGTTTATGAGAAAATGCTATTTGACTTGAGTTAGGGTTTTTTCTATGATTTTTTAAATTTCATTTTTCCATTATAATTCGAAGACATTCTTTTTGAATAAATCAAATCATCAATTTGGTAAAAAAAAAGTTTGTTCCACGTTTAGGTTGAAAATTTTAAAATCTATAGAGTTTATTAAAATTTATAAAACTAAAAACTTAGGTTTTTTATTATATAAATTTATAAATTTTCACTTGTTTAGAATAAAAATAAAATTTATAAATTTTAATGATATTTTTATAATAAAAATATAATTTTTAAAATTTTGAGATTTTAAAAACTCTCAAGATAAAAAATTATAATAAATAATAAATTTTAATTATCTTTTTATTAATCAAATAATAAATTTTGACTAAACTTATAAATTTTCTTAAATTTCTTCCTTCGAACAACTCGTGCGCTTGAATTTTTTAGCAAAACAGTTGTGGGTCATTGTGGCTATGCATGCTATGCTTTTCCCTTCTTTTTTTTTGTCAAATTCATTTTTTTATTATTATTGTTATAAATCTTGTATTATATAAGGATGGCATCGAGAAGAAAATTTTTCGTTTTTTGTGAAAATTTATTTCGAATGGAGTGGAGATTTTTCATAAGGGCGGGGATGAAAAATATTTTTTTCCTGTTAATGGAGACGGGACGGGGACAGAAAGTGTATTCCCCACCACGTGGAGACTCGTTATTATACTTAGTTAATTATTATATTTATTTAATTATTTCTTATATATATATATATATATATATATATATATATATATATATATTTATTTATTCCGAATGGAGTGGAGATTTTTCATAAGGGCGGGGATGAAAAATATTTTTTCCCTGTTAATGGAGACGGGACGGGGACAAAAAGTGTACTCCCCACCCCGTGGAGACTCGTTATTATACGTAGTTCTCCACTCGTTATTATACTTAGTTAAGTATTATATTTATTTAATTATTTCTTATATATATATATATATATATATATATATATATATATATATATATATATATTTCAAGAAATAATTCTTATGAAGTTATTGAAATTTATTAAAAACATTTATTAGATTAAATTTGTTTAAGTACTCATACTTTAATGTATGCTGAATTTTTAATGTTTTATTAAAAAAATATTACTGAATATTTTTTATGTATTAAAATATTTATATTTTAATTATGTTTGGGTGATATTTTGTGTGTTTGAATTTAGTAATATTTTCTAAATAAATTTTTTCATATTTTTAGCTATAATTTATAAATTTTATAAATATAAACAAATTTAGTAATACAAAATTTAAGTGGGAATGGAGATGAAAACTAAATTATCTCCATATCTGAAATAGAAATGAAGATAGAGATTCCTCACTAAAATGGGGGTGGGGATGGAAATGTTCCCTTGCACCCACTCCGCCTTATTATCATTCCTAGTATTCTAGTTTGTACAAAAGGAAGGAACCATTTTCCTATTTTTTCCGAAAAAAATTAACTTTTAGATATACATTTTGATCATGAGTAATTTATTTTTCTCCACATTTGAGTTTATACAGAAAAATTTAAGAAAAAAAAAGGTTTAGGTTTTAATTTTGTGGGTTTTTATTTTTAAGAAGAAAGAGGAAAATTTAAGAAAAAATAAAGGTATTTCCTTTTTTTATATGTATTTAATAGTAAAAATTTTCAAAAAAAGTATTTAATTTATAAAATTAAATTTGATAGATTAGTTAATTAATTTTTAAAAAAATACTTAATTAATTAGATAAAATCTCAAGGGTAGAAAAAATAATTTATTCATAAAAAAATCTTTTCCTTTTGAGCTTTATCACGTCAGAATCCCATAGACCACATATTAAGAAATCGTGATTAAAATAGGAAGCCTACAAAATCTATAAGAAATTTCAAATTTATGAATTTTTGTGAAAAAAAAAAAAAATCCTTAAATTAGATTGAAAGTTGAAACCCCAACTGGTTTTAAAGTTTTAACCTTTACAACATATATTTTGAATTTTTTATTATTATCAACCATTACGTACTGGAGTACTATTTTTGACCTTTCACACGCTGAATCTAGGGTTTGCTCTGTGTTTTTTTTTTTGAGACTCGTTCTCTGCCATTATCTAAAGCAAATATAGGAAAAAGAGAAAAAAAAAAAAAAACAAACCCTAGCATCATCTTTCGCTGCTTTTATATTTACTTGACTGGTAAATCTATCTATCTATCGATCAATTCAATCAATCAAAAGAATATTACTCGTCTATAGATCTTTGTCGAAGCAAAACTTGTTTTTAAGGTTTTGGATTTTTGCATCATCTCAAAATTTACAGATCTATTGTCTTAAAATCTGACCAAACAAGATCCCTAATTTTGATTTTGCTTTTTGTTTTTCTCTTAGACCTGTTTTAATTTCACAAAAATCGGATCATATATCTAAATCTGGATGACGATGATGATGGAAATTTTTGTGATATTCAAAAGCTGAAACTTTGAAGCTAAATACAAGAGATTTATTTATATTTTCTTTTGGATTTTTTTTGGCTAAAGATGCATAAATCAGCAGTGTATAAAGGGGATGAGTTGCTGGGAGATGTAGAAATATATCCACAGCAACAACAAGAACAAGATGATGAAGAACACCAGAACAAGAAGAAGAGAGTGATTGATGAGATATTGACCGGGAAGGAAATCAGAATAAGTCATTTCTCTCAATCGAGTGAGAGATGTCCTCCACTGGCAGTGCTACATACCATTACATGTGGGATGTGCTTCAAAATGGAGTCCAAGAACTCAGTCTCTCCTGACACGCCGCTCAATCTTTTGCACACCTCCTGTATCCAGGAAAACAAGGTATCGCATTAAAGTACAAACCTAATCTAATCTAAAGAAACTGCCAAATCTAAAAAATAAGAAAAATTAATGGAAAAAAAAAAAAAACTACAAAACCATAAATTTCTAAGCTTTACCCAGTTCAGTTTGTTGCACAGGGGACTCTGGACTGCTGGACAAGTGCCCATTTGAATATTTGAATTTTTTAGACAATTTCCAGTGAACCCTAAATTTAAGAACTATATGAACTTAACTAATTTGGCCAAGATAACATTAATTTTTCTTGTATATGTAATTTTGGGGAAGTAATTGGTGGCACTTATATTCTTATGTTCATGAGAACTGCAAGAAATTTGCAATTTCTTCAACTGACGGAATATAACTTTCATGCGAGCAAGCAGGACAAGTCTGTCTTACTAGTTACTAATCTTGCCGAAGAATACTTGGAAAAATTATGGTTTTTGGCTGAAAATGCTGAAAGAATACAAGCCTACAACTCTATAAAATTTCAACCATATTGTTATCTATCTGTGGGAGGTTGAGTTGCTGGTGCTTGTCTCCTGTTGCAGAGGCTGTATGATGTTAAATGTAAAACGGGTTCTGCATTAAAGTTTTTTCTCATATTGCCTTTATAGATTGTTTGAGAAGAAAGGTGTTAAATTTGTCCTAGCCTTAAGTATTAGGAAGTATGAATGGAAACTTTTGTTGTCTTTGTGCTTTATAATTTGAAACACAAGTTCTGGTAATTGTTATGCTACAGGATTTTTAAATGATTTCAATTATTTTTTTTGTAATTCTCTTCTTATCTTATATGTGTCATGAAAATGGGCAGATTTAAGTTATTTCCTTATTATGTAAATTTCTGCTGGTTTTTCTTTTTGGTTGATGTTAAATATGATTAGCATTATGGTGTTTCCAGACTGCAGTAGTGCTCCTAGGAGGGGAGGAGCTCCATTTGGTGGCAATGTATCCTAGAAATATCGAAAGACAGTATCCATGCTTCTGGGGATTCAATGTCTCAGCAGGGCTTTACAATTCTTGTCTTGTTATGCTGAACCTCAGATGTCTTGGCATCGTATTTGATCTTGATGAAACTCTCATAGTTGCAAACACGATGCGCTCTTTTGAAGATAGAATTGAGGCTTTGCAGCGGAAAATAAGCACTGAGGTGGACCCGCAGCGTATTTCTTGTATGCTGTCAGAGGTTAAACGTTATCAGGATGACAAGACTATTTTGAAGCAATATGTGGAAAATGATCAGGTTATTGAAAATGGAAAGGTTATCAAAACTCAGCTTGAGGTTGTTCCAGCCTTGTCTGACAACCATCAACCTATAATACGCCCATTGATAAGGTTACAAGAGAGGAATATTATTTTGACACGCATCAATCCACAGGTATATGCTTCATGAATCTCAGAAACGGCATTAAAATTCTTATTTACATTTGTCTTTGAATCACCTAGTATCATTCATCAAATTTCTATTACGTATTTTAGCACGATTTATTTCAACTGGCATGTACATGCATAAATTGATATGATCCTTTAATATTTTTGGAGTCTACCATCTGCTTGCAGACTTCTGTGTAATGTTTGTTCATGGGTTTGATTGCATGGTTCAGACTCACTTTCATACAGTGGCAGAGCCAGAAAAATTTTCAAGGGGGGCCAAATTTTTTATACCATAATTTACATCAAGGTGATATATATAATTAAGCTAACTTCTATATAAAGGAAATTTTCATCAAAAATAAGGGGGCCAAATACAATATATGGCTAAATTTTAACACTAAAAAGAAATTTGCATTTTGGAGGTTTGGGGGGGGGGGGGGGGGGGGGGGGCATGGCCCCGTTGGTCCCACAACGACACAAAGCAATTGGTTTGATATTTTTTTGTTTGATGTTGGAGACAATTGCAATGAATTTAAAAAAAATTTAAACTCATGTTTGTGGGGTTGGGGGGCCCAAAACGGGCCCTGCCCCCCCCCCCCCCCCCCCCCCCAAACCTCCAAAATGCAAATTTCTTTTTAGTGTTAAAATTTAGCCATATATTGTATTTG